>DWLR01001012.1:0-20528 GCA_018246295.1 Papilio alexanor hazarajatica
TATATATATATATATATATATATATGTGTATAAAACATTATAATACATACTTCTGGTTCTGTCCTCGATTAAAATTTAATCAATCACTCGACAAAATTTAATAGCGACACTTCCACCTACAATAGCAGAGTGACAAGACATATCTTGCCATCATAGGGTATTAAATAGCAATCAATCTTTTACATAAAATTACGGTGGAAATATCTCCTTCATGTTGTAATTTTGGTGTTTTAACAAATACCTCCATTAACACGTAGTCATATCAGCATTTGCTGCGTCGGGAACGAAACTGACGATTTACAACCTGGTCAGCTATAGGCGTGTTCGTTATAATGCTATAACAGGATTAAATTATGGATCATACATAAAGAAGTGTTTCATTATTCTTTATTTATGTGGACCAAATATTTATTGAAAGTAAATATTTGAACATTTTAAGAAAAGAATTTGCAATCCAGATTGATGTAGTCAAGGGACTGAAAGTCCCTTGTCTACATTAATCTGGATTGATTCCTCCCATTTCCTTTAAATAACAAGCGTATAGATAAGAAAAACTTTGGTCTCATGTTGTCATACTTCGTATTACATAAATTAGGTAAGAACTCAGCACGCTGTCTCTTGCGGTTATCGACGTGGTTTTTAGCAAATGATTGAACGTTATCCTTCAAAACAATCATAAAAACATAAATATAAGTAGGCTAACAGTATCATATTCGTCTATAGTGCGCTATTAACAAAGGACTTGGCTCGGATTCAAAACGTAAGTCAGTTTATCCTTTTAATAGCTAAATGGTCGTATGAAGTAAAACATTTTATTTAAATGATGACTCAAATACTGTAAATATCAATAGCTTTACACTTTTTATGCAGTTTGTAAGATCCCAAACGTGACAGGGGATGAGCCTATCACCGGCAACAAATATAAACTGGTGTTGTTTGGTAGTACAAATTATCTGTGGATCACATCCCTGGCTGAATAATGGTCGGCGAATGTTTTGCAGCAGAACTGTCTCTGCTAAAGCTAGGCAGTGAGCTAAGGACCTACTAACAGATTGTTTAAGGATACTAAATGCGGAACATTGGGTCATGGGTTCGACTCCACATGCGATCGCCTGGCACAAGCTCGCCTAGCACAAGCTTAAGCTATAAGATTATCAAGTAGAATACGCTAAAAATTAATATTATTAAATGTAAACTTAGTATTCAACTCTCACTTACCCATGCGCTTCTTATGTTTTTATTATTTTCAGCCATCATATGTCGTTGTCTTGACGACTAAGACGGCGCGCAGCATGTCACTTAAGTTACGTTGCTCTAAATAAGCTTCCACGAAACGCGGATTAAGGCGACTTAAGTGGTTATCTTATCTTTGACCTTATTACTATGGTATGCACTTGATTTTTGTTTTGTTAAAGAAAAAGTAAAACTCGTACCAAACCAACTAAAGCATATATCAGTATAACATGAAAATTTACGTGGGGGTATTTAATTGCCAGTATATTTTATTGGCATAGCATAGGCATTCACAGTGGGAGAGTTCTCAACAACAACATCTGTTGCACCAATGCTCGACGGATTAAATATGACCTCACAGAAGATAAGCGTGAAGTAGAAATTTTCTGGGTTTCGCCCGAGGAGTGAAAAGCCGGAGGCTCAATTCTAGTCCTCTTTCCCTTTCTATCCTTTTCTAGTTACGCCGTCAGCCGTAAAAATTACAGTCAAAACTTAAATTATGGACTACAGTAGTACTCTTCCGGAGTAGTACATACTGTGCCGACCCTACGTATGTGTTAAAAGGGCAGCGAGATGATGATAATTTTATTGGTATACTTATAAAACTAAGAAATCATACTTGACAGAGTAAGCTTTGAAAATCAAAACCATGAATTATAGGTTTTTTAACTAGAAAAATAATAATAATCTGTAGAATTCAATATTTTACTTATTTAATGTTAGTTAAAACTAGTAAACTGAAGTTGAATAGTTACTTTGAGTTGATTTTAAGTACATTATTCGGGTTCAGTGCTAAGCACTCAGATGAAAGGAAATCCTCTTAAAGTCGTAACTCTGCAGTTTTCTGTCGGCCTCGCGGCGACCTACGCTGCGGTAATTAACGTTTGACAGTTTGTTTTGATAGAAGCGCCGTGTAATGTTAAGTTAATCCTGTTGGCATTGAGTAGCCGAGGACAAAATTGCATTAAATGAATAGATAAAGTTTTATTTATTACTTATGACTGAACTTAAAAAAAAAATCGAATGTACACCAACAAAGTCTCTTTTAACATTTTAAAGCTGATATAGCGCAATAAAATATTAGTAAATACTCTAAAAGGATAGATAGTAATAAATTCAGAAGCAGGTGCGCTAAATGGACATTATTCGAAGGGACAGCATCTATTAGGGGATAACCTTACCATGATAAAATGCACAAAGCTATATGGAAATATTGCCACGCACAACATATAATAATTTTACATGGATGTAACGATTTTTCTTGCATGATTTTACAATACAATAGAAATAAGTTCGATCGAATGGTTTAATGTTTGTGACTATTCGCAATAAACATATGTTAGTTTTCGAAAAATACGCTCTTTATAGTTTTATAGCAATATTCTATTTTGCACATTGACATTTACGTTTTTCGTAAAGAAAAAAGTAACGTCAGCTATAACTACACGAAAACCTGTTAGTGCCTAATGCTGTTAAAGTTAACATGTTCTTATAAATGTTTTTTGTGAAGCAAATTAATGAATACCAAATGCGCCACCGCAGTCCGGCAATTAGGATTCATTCTTTTAGTTTGACAGAGACTTTGTACTTCGATCCGTCTAACTTTATCAAATTACAAACTAATTTTCAATGTAATAATAGCTTGAAAAAACTACTTTTTTAATTATGCTAGACCGAGTTATTCATTTTGGAATTTAAAAAATAATTATAAATGATAAATATATAATAATAATAGTAGACATAAAGTAAAAATAACTCTTACAAAAATTGAAGTGTACTCATTTGGAGAGCGTTATAGTATTAAAGGACCTCAGGGACGGATAAATTCTCTCATTGAAATTCTCAGTTAAATCCGTCAGAACTCAGAAAGAAAAAGTTACTACGTCAACAAATTAAGTTTACCTCAGCAAGTGTGTTGTGATTTTGTGTGTGAATCTCGTTTTATTTTTAAGTGTATTAGTAACAAAGATTTTTTGAAATCTTCAATTTCATTAAATACATAAAATTTTACCATTGTTGCGTATTTCCATTAAGATTAACAGAGCACGGCTGCCCTCGATACGTGTAGCCTCCAGAGCAACGCCCGCGCGCGACGCGGATTGCCGAGATACGACCTCATTGGATTCAAATGAATATTACAAACGCCGATTCCATTTCAAAAGGGATCTGTTTTGCGCTAACTCAAATGATTTTATATGTTTCACAATTACTTAGCCATTCCTGAGACGACAGTGATTTGAGTGTTTCGAATATCTCGAGAGGTTTATTGGAAAAGAGCTTTTAGTTTACGTCGAAATTTCAAATGTTTGATGTTACCATACTTTTATCTTGATTTTAAGTTGTGTGATTTTCGGCAAATATTATTTTTATTGCAAATATTAAATATCTAGAATCTATCTATTATATAGAACTATGTCTGTTGTAAATATGCATAGGTTAGGATATCTATGTGGAAGAAGAAGTCAATGTCATAAAACGGAAGAGTTGACAGAGGCGTCGGTGATCATTTAACTTTAGCTGACCCGTTGCTCGTTTGTCTCCTTCTCCTATAAATAAGACATATTACCTGTCATTCGAAGTTATACGCGGAATCATAATATTATAGAGAAATCCAGCGAGGGAAGTAAAAACCAAATGCGCGCAAAGCCACACGCAATATCCTAGTATAAATATAATGTTTCCGTAAAGTCATTAATTAAAATACAAATTTCGTATATTACATATAATCCAATGCATACAAAATATATTTTTACGATGTCAAGGAAGTTGCACATAATTGTTTTAATAGTCGTTGACGTGATGGCTTTGAGACGTGACGTTTCAAAAAGTGACGGTTGTGGAACGAGACGGCTGCGTGACGTGATAGCAGCGCATTGTACGAGCGCTGCGCAGAAAGTCCCGCATTAATCTCCCAGCACTAATGATCTCTATTTGTTACATTCCCCACTCTTTGCATTCCGGTACAGTTAAGTTGGTAAACTACAATTGCTCCCTTAAGATTAATGATAATAATGACTATGAAAATGGATGTTGAAAATGGAAATTTCTATTTAGTATTATAAATAGTAGTGACAACGTAATAGCATCGTTGAGTCCCGTTGTCGCTTACGTGCTTAAACCCTTAATGAAAAGTATTGTAGTGATGTCGTTATTTTGTTATGGTAATAAGAAGTTCTTATTTTGAAATAATATCGTTCGACTTCCGTTCATGTAAACATTTATCATTTACACGTTGAAATTCATCAACGTCTCTCAGCAATTATAACTGTTATTTTAAATGTGAAATTAGCTCTATATGTTTGTCTGTTACGCTTCCACGCTTAAACCACTTAATCAATTTTGATGAAATTTGGCACAGAATACATTCCAAGGTGTAGATTTATTTTGGGAAAGCAAATAGGCTACTTTTATTTTGAAAAAAAAAATTGAGATAAGGGATTAAGTTTGTATGAAAATTCGTTATTTTCGAAGACAAAATTTTGAAATTTTGTATTGAGGCACTTGATAATAAGTAAAAATTTGTTCTAGCGTTTTTGAAATTTTGTAGGGTTGGAAATTCTTATGGTAGTTTAAAAAAAACACGCTTTCACGTCTTCCCAGAACTACTTCACTTTTCGCAGAACTGATTTAGATAAAATTAGGTACAAAATTAGATAGACCTTTGAAAAGGATACAGGCTACCTGTTATCGCGAAAGAAAGCTTGAAGGGGTAGTAGTAGGGGATAAAAGTTATATTGCAATTCTTCATTATTGAAGATAAAAACATAAAACTTGTTAAGTACTTGTTAAGTAATAAATAAAAATCTGTAGATAGATCTAGCGGTTTTTTAATTTCGACCCTTGAGGGATTAAATATTAAATTATTATATGAAAGTTCTTATGGAATTTTAAACAAATTTACGATTTCACGTATAGCCCTGGGACCGATTGTGATTGGTACAAAAATATATTTAACTTCGGAAAAGAACATATGCTAGTTGTTATCATGAAAAATGGGCTTGTAGAGGTAATAACAGGGAATGTAAGTTTTGTATGGAAATTTCATATTGTTGAAGTCACATCCTCTTTCCTAAAATTAGGCCTCCGGCACCTCACTCCTCAGACGCCTGTCTTCTATTTCAAACCTGTCTTCAGTGAGGTCGTGATATTTCACTTGTTGAAAGGTCCAATCGTGTAAAAGATTTCATGGGGATGAAATAGTAGATGAAAGTTCATATGGAAAAAACAAATTTGTTTATGTTTACTATACGTAAATTTATCGGAAACATCAGTAAAAATGCCGTCTTACAATTTGTGCGAGCGCGGGACTCACAAATCGTATCAAACTCGCAAAATCTTCCTGCTTGCTTTATGTTGTCCACATTAACTATTTTACGCGGACGAAGTAGCGGGCAAAAGCTAGTATTTTATAATACGAACTACGACTGGCTAACTATTTTCCAGAGCCTCTAGAGCAACTAAAGTAGTGAATGATATTCACTAGAGTTTAGTTTTAAATTTACTACACAATAGCTGACATAAGGGAAACAATGAATAAGTATTTGTCTTGTATTATCACTATGCTCCGATCGCCTAAAAATATACAAAATGGTCGGTCCACTTTAAATGTCTAATTCAACTATCGCCTTGTTCTGTTTCATTTAGAGAAAGCTATTGAATGGTTCACGTAATCGCGTCCCAAATTCTTACTCGTTTACTCTTTTTCATATTAAACAATAGAAGTTTAATTAGAGTATCAAACCTTTTCATATGGATTCTTTTAAAAGTTTAACTAATTAACTGTTACATCTTTGAAGTAAATTTTAATGAGGGTCTCATTTTAAAGTCTTCTTTTAACAAATAACTATTCGCCGTGCGTCGTACAAAGAGTCTGGCTGAGGTTTGCAACTTCCAAACTTAATAGTGATTAAACGTTTACTTAATATTTGTTTACAGAAATAAAGTTACCGTGTACTGTGTTAGACCATAAGTCATTTGTTCATCTTGTAAATTAGCTTATAAATGCCAAAACTGCCAAAGAAACCTCTTGTATTATTAAAAAGTTGCCTACAAATTGTTATTACGATATTGTTGTTTTTTTTTTTCTCTAAAAGGTCGATTGAAATTTATTGAAAAACTTAACCAATATACTTCATACTTTTAAGCCGTATAAATACACAATGTTATTAATAGTAGTCCGTAACAATATCTGGTGCACGAACGGCCCGCTCAGCCGGTGAAATATCACAAACTCACAGAAGACGGGCGTGAAGTAGAAGTATTTTGCGTTTCGTTTGATGAGTGCCATAATTTTAGTCCTCTTCCTCCTTTCCACCCTTTTTTAATGAGGAGAGGGTGGGCAGAGAAAGATGATTTGACGGGAAAGGGGATGGACAGGGAAAAGAATTGTCCATTTTTCTCTCTCTCTCTCGCCCCCTCTCCCTCCTCTGTCTATTAAAGTTAGGTAACGCATCTGCAACTCGCAAATGCTTATTGCAGATGCCGATGTGTGATCGCGTGCTCGTTTGCCACCTTCTTGTATAAAAAATACTATTTCTGAATTAGGGGAATTATTATTACAAGCGTTGATATTTGGTCGTAAATTTTTGCTGACTGGCCTCTATCAAGATTTGTTCGTAGCGCGCGTCAGATTTGCATAAAAATTTTAACGTATCGTTTCATTTCGAATACATAACTTTCCCACGTTCATATTTTTGTGAGGTTCGCTTTTTCCGTTCGTTCTCTACTTTGATGAAGAAGTAGCTAATATGTGACGTTGATTGAGGACGTCTACGGCATAAAAGCTATTTTCGCGAGAATTGTATGATTAATTACAGTTTAATATAGGATACATAATCTAGGACGTTTACGAAACTCTTTAAGAAAAAAAACTTTTTGTAGGTTTCCTTCACATTATATACTATTTATTAAGGACTTTTGATAGAAAGTTTCAAGTTAGAAAAAAATTAATTACATTTTATGTCTAAAAACGACATACTAAAATAAAATGTTTGGAATAGAATAGACGCCGAAAAAAGTACTTAATTTTATGAAATTAAATTTTAGACAGCAAAGCGGCTCTTGAACTTCGTTGTTCGGGGATTAATGTATTTTGTAGGCCAGGAAGCATCCGTAGTGGTACCTTTTAACGTTAGAGGTTAATAGTTTTTGAGGTCAAAACTATTAACTTCTAACACAATTTAAAAGGAGGAATTTGTCTCGTCTCTATAAAAACTTGTCCCTGTTCGTTGTCGGCGAATGGCCGCAATGACATTGCTCCTACACCACCACATATTTACACTTCCAAAGAATGAACTCTTACTATTTGTCTTGTCTATCTAAGTGAGGTGCAATTAGAATCTCATTTAACTGTTGATTATAGTATAATATTTAGTTTTTGTCCCGTTCCTTCAACTCGCGCGAAATTTTATGTTAATGTTATTTTGTTTGCTGCCGCCATTAAATATATCTGCCATTTGTTTAATATATCAATTTTGGTATTTAAAACTACAAGAATTTTATTAAAATCACAAAAAAAAAAAAATTATAACACAATTTAAACCTTTTCCAGACATTCATTACGGCACGACTATATTTTGAACTATAGAATTTATATCTTTAAATTATAATGAATGAAAATTATGTTGCTTATCCAATGAACCAATAGTCGTTTTAATTATAGGTTAATCGAATAAGAATCAGAGTAATCAACGCACACAGGGAAACACGTCTGGAAGCAAATAGTGAAAGTCGTGGCGGGCTGTCGAACGCTGGCTTTAACTCATTAGTTAATTAAAGGCAGTTCACAGACGAAGTTGTTCAGTGCGCGCCGACACTGATCTTGTGATAAAACTTTCTTCTGTGACTCGAGTTAAGTAATTACGGTACATTTGTGTGTAAAATTTATGAAAGATATATAACAAAATGTAAATCTGTGGTTTATGCTTCGTATAAGTATTTTATTGACGACAGCGGAAAACTTTATTACGGTCATATAATGTAATGATAATTAAAATGTATATTAAAAGTGAGTTATGTGTATTACGTCAAAAATATTTGACTTACTTTATTTAACTCAACTTAAAATTTACTTATAGACAGAAGTGTTTACTCCTAAATTTTTTCAAAAACGTGATTCAAAATTCACCTCTATACTCGTAAAAGTGATCATATCCTCTTTAGCATTTAGCATTTCGTGTTTAACGTTTTCGCTACGTGCTATTTTCGTATTAAGTATGCCCATAAGACGGGCAGTTTTCAAGTTTTGCGGTATCGTACTGTCTTCGTCGTTATAACTTTACCAAAAATAGGGGTTTCTATAGGACATTTGTTGACCAGTATTCACGAATTTCTCATTTTTTTTAGTATACTCATAAGTAACACTATTCACGGGACGCTGTGCTACGCGCCGCTACACCACTTGCTACAACAAGTGACGAGTCAACGTAGCGGCACCAATTTGAAGTTTTCGTGGCACGTCCCAACTAGATAATTGACAAAAAAAAAGCAATTTAGCTTAGCGATTGTTTCTGATTTATTTTTCATTCCAGATATAATTTTTAGTAACTCATGTAAATGTAAAAGATATAAATAGGCAATTAAGTTAAAAAAGTTCGAGTAACAATTTAATCTAACATTATAAATAAAACAGAAGGCATGGCTTTTATTCAACGTTGGCGTTGCAAAGTTATTGATTTACAAATTACATGATAAAAATAATTGTAAATCAATTATCATCAGTGCCGATAGCGACGGGGTGGTCGTAAGACAGTTCTTGAATCTTACTTAACGTTACGAACGGTACTCATTGTAAACTTATGGGATTCGATTTTAGGTAACGGCGCACGATCTTCCAAAATATATTTCTCAAAATATTATTGTACACCTTAACACAGTATATATTGTTGGTCCGAGGATCTGTAATCAGAGTCAGGCTACAATTAAATCTCGCATAGTTTAAAACGACAGAAAATATTTGCGGTCTCGTTTTTATTAACTTAATTAAAAATGACGGGTGTCAACTAATGTTGAGACCCGTCGTTTTCAAACCTTTGGAAGTCAGATAATTCTGACTTCCAAAGGTTTGTGTCTGAGAAATATTGAATGTAATTTTATTGGACACGAGCTCTTGGCTCGGACCGAACGACATTGCGAATCCGTCCTGGATGTTCGTTTTGCTTAATAAAATAACAAACGCGATGCGACTTCCTTCATTATGTAAGATTTATCGAGGTTATCACTTTTAGATTAATATGTATAGAGGTATTTTTCAAATACAGGTTACTTAATATGATTCTTCAATGCGATGGAAAAATGATTTTGAACACATCATGATGCCACAACAAATCAGGTTAAATTAGAAAATCACAAAAGTTACAACTACTTAGCTGTAACCACCTAAACACTGCAGCCATCGATAGAATTTAGGTAAGCAAAAATACAATGCATTGACATGTTGAGGTTACGATTTGATGTCGAAAAATAATATAGGTCATTCGGAATAATACAAACCATTTTATATTTATTATTTAAAAAAAGAAAACATCATTCGTATTGTAATGTGATGGTTCATGGAGTGAGGTTTACCCAAATCGGATCATTAAACACTAGTATTTCCCACGCAATCTGAGCTGATGATGTCCTTGAGGTCAGACAGTCGGCTTGGCCCCTCTCGACACGCAGCACGTCTCCTCCCAACCCACATCTAATGTAATAAATACACGAACAACAAACTTCATCCTTTTATGTTTTGAAGCCTACACAAGATGAAACAATATACAAGGATCATAAAAAGCTTATTGCTATATTTTATGATTCGTTTTATGATTCCAATGATATAAGTGCTTCAATACTTACTTGATACGTTGACACACACGCCTGACAAATATCCCCTCGACGAGCTGTCGAAATCGAGCACAATTGGAGAAAAAATGTAGTAATTATGTTGAGCATCAAAGTCAAAAAGTATATTACGATTCTCTTCAATTTAATAAAAGTTTCATTTTCTATTCGCAAAATAAGTATTCAAGTCTTTTCAATATAATCAACTTCAGTGTGGTATGTATGTGTAATAGACAAATAAAGAAATAAAAAAATATAAGACAGATTTTACTCATCGACAGAAGAGCTTCACGCCACAGGTTGTGGGTTTGATTCCCACCTAAGACAAACATTTGAGTGCCTGAACATGTCTGTTTCTCTTGAGTCTGGATATAAAGACCGAAGGACGGGCAGCAGCGTTCTTTTCTTACTACGCTGGAACATACTGCGATCGCCAACCCGCCTGCCAAGCGTAGCGATTTGGGCACATTTTCCCCCAATGATGCGATCAATGGGGGAGGCCCAGCAGTGGACGATCATAAGCTAAGGTGAGTGAGTGAGATTACTCATCGAGAGAAGAGCTTACTGTTGGTGAAATAATTTTATTAAAGTCTGTTCAGTCGTTTTAAAATTTGTTCGGAAGAATCAAATCTTTCCTCTTTACAAATGTTTAATGGGGTATAGTCAAGATTACTTAAAGTTATTTGCTTATACTTAAAGTTATTTGCAAGTTATACCTTGGACTTGGGAAATAGACGCAGCGAAATCATAATGGCAAATAGGTATAGATTTGGTTCAACTGAGATTTGTGAGCCACGTTAAAAGGAGGCCGCCTGACTACGTCGGTAATTTGGCACCACAGCTTTCCCTTCCCGGTTGAAGACCTAGAGGTAGACCTAAAACGAGGTGGAAAGATGTAGCGCTAAAAGACATGCGTGACAAATGCCCAATGACAATGTCGAGGACAGAGCGGCTTGGAGAAGAAAAGTCCGGAAAGCTGACCCCATCACCATATGGGATTTATAGCTTGCAAGAGAGAAAGAGAGAGAGAGAGAGAAACTCGACTCGACTTTACATGAGAGATTTTGGGCTTTTTGTTGATTTTTAGCAACAACGATCGTTGTGTCTAATGCTTACCTTTTATAACGTACTGCGGATAGCCGGCGCCGGGCGCCAGGCGCAGCGCTCGATATTCGTGTGCAGCGGAGCGCGACGCCGATTGTGCCACTTGCTTTGCTGACGGAATATCAAAGCAATAAAACAAAGGTGATTGCAGAACTGTGCGATCACTATTGTTTCATATGACGCGCGCCGGGAGCGACGCATCCTCATTATTGTTGGCTCGGGCTCGGCCGCTCGCCGCCGGTCAATTAATACTCGTTCGGGGACATCGTACCACGTTTTTTTCAGTAAAATGTTGGGATGTTTCAATACCATATTATTCGATGTTATGTCTAAAGATAAAAGTAAATAATGATTTGATGTTAAGAAATAAAAAAGAGTCTTCTCGTCTTTTTATCGGAAGCAGTCAGTGCTTATAACAGTTTACAATGTCGTAAATATGACTGGGCGAGACTGTCGTACTTTATTATTAATTAATGTATTTTGTTAAACCAAACGTTCTTTTTCGAACCTGTTTATTCATGTTAGAGATCAACATATCTCGTTTTAAAGAGAGAATTTATGTTTATATATTTTTTTAAATACGCAGTAGTAAACTTCTTCTCATAATGTTCTGAAATGTCCCAGCTTGAGTTATTGCGCTAGAGTAAGTCAGATTTTATTCGACTCTTTACATGTGTCTAAATTAATCTCTAGCCACAAAGTGACCAATAAATGTAAATTTTGACCTCGACTAGTACATCAATTATACGTAACGCTTCTACTATCTACCTTACAAATGTATTTACACAGTTAGAATTATATTTTTTTTAACAAATCCTCAGAATGTATGCAGTGATGTGAAGTCTTTTAAATTTAAAATTTAGTTAATTGCTTGTTTCTGGCAGACACTTGATAAGCAATCACTTTGAGGTGCGATCAACTCGAGTGTTGGATCGACTCTTGTTGTTGTACTAGAAATAAATTTTAAGCAAGAAAACCTCCCATGTACGTTTCAAATGAAATCTAATTTAAATTTCAAATACATACCGCCATTCAACCAAGTCGATTGTTTTTACATTTCTTTGTCATTTTAATATTCTAAATCTGCTGTAAACAGATCTCAATTTTGTGCTTTGTTTAATGGAGCTTATTTGATCAATTCGTGTATTAAATGACATATTTACACGAACACGAAACGAGGTCAAGCAAACAATATATTTGTATTTATTTATATTTTGATGGATCTACTTATCAGAGGATGACATTTAAATACTCTGAGACTCATAAGCCTAACATCTGACGGAGTTAAAAGTAACTATCGGCATATAATCCGCAAGCTATGAGATGGGAGGGCGGTAGTATTAAGTTATGAGCCTGCGACGGCCCGCCTGGCCCGGCCGGCGCGAGGCTCAGCTTGCCTCGCCGCAACACGACAGGCGATGAATATAATAGTTGTTAAGTTTTACGATATTATTATTTTCTAATTTCTTTTTACAGATTCAAGTCGATTGCTTCCTAGAAGTATTGCAACATCACTGTTCTTGCAATGCTTTTACTTTTTTATTTAATCAAATGGAAAGTTTCTCTTTCGCATAGTATGCATAGACTGGAGCGTATAAAATGGATTGTGTTCCGAAACTATGAGCCTTGTGGGCTTTGTGTTTTATCGTCGTTACTGCCAGGCAAATTAAAAAAAAGTTTAATCCTATAAATGAAAGACAATTAAATACATTCATAACCCGAATGAGTTACAATATCCTTCACAGTCTAATCGATAAGCGCTTACTGATACAATTAGCACTGTAATCCGTGGTGATGAAATCGTTATTTGATGTGTTCAGATTTATCTTTGTATAACACAACTATAGTTCATTGTGAAATTGATATAGTCGTTAACATAAATTATCCATAACATTTAGTACGTTTAAGCTGTATAAGTTCACAAGGTTGTAAGGCGGCATGTGCCTTCCGCTTGTGTTCCCTGTTTATTAACGCAAGCCGGCGCGCACTCGGCGCGGTGACTCGGAGCGGGTCTGCCTTCAGTGAGTCGCTTAGTGTTGTTAGCGTATATCATACTACATGAGATGACGCTCGGCAGACTCGACGCAGTCCCGATGCATATTCCTAGGCTTCGTGAAACTGTCAGCAGGTGCACAGTGTGCTCAGTGTTTTTGTGCATTTCGTAATTTTCGAAAAATGTTGAGTTTTCAGAAACATTAAGGTCAATTTAACGTCTCGTCAGTCACAAATAGATACACAAATTGGCTTAGTGGCTGGTGTCGGTGAAGTCTCGTCTCTACGCAACTTGTCAAATCGATGATGTTGAAAATTGATCATTAGTAGTTGTCCGCGTCCGGGCGCCGCGCGCTCATTTACCTCGAGTTAATCTATTTTATTTAATTTATAACTAGTAGTGCAAAGTATAAGAATTGTTTGGACACTAAATCATTAGTACCTACTTTAAGTTGTTTATTAAAATATTTATAATTGACTTTAGAATTAGCATCGGCGATTAAAGGAGTCTTAATGTTTTTCCTATTTTTTTTAAGAATTTCGACGTTTACATTTAAAAATCCATAGCGTAATGTATGTACTTAAATGAAATAAATGTAAGAAACAAGCAAGCGGCAGATGTAAAGGCATCACCGAACTCTTCGCCTGCTGGAACTGATGGAACTGATCAATGTAAGGTTGTCGGTACATGACAGTACTTAGAGGCTCGGAAGTGCGGAGTTTGTTATCCTTAACTTGTAAGTATCTTTTTCATTTAAGCGTAAAGCACTTTAATGAATACTTAACACTTATCAAGTAGAACAAGGCTATATGGAAATCTGTTCTTTAAAATGTCTTTTTACGTTAAAATCATTTTCTGTGGACAAAAATTAATGAATAATTTTGTAATATTTATAGAACAGCCTTGAAGCAAATTTACTATGGACGTAAGGTGGGTTCTATCGTCCGCGGTTTTAATAAGAGAGCCTGCGATTTGGACTTAATTACGTCGTAAACTAGTTGCGGCGTACACAGATATAGCTACAACTATTTCATAAAAGGAGCAGTCGAACAGAAGACCCTATCCCTAATAGGCCTTCTGTTCAACTCTGGTTTCCTAAACCTTCGTCAATTTTTCGAAATTCAAACAAAGAGATGTGCTTTACTTTAGTGACAAAACAGTTTAATAAGTTACGGAGAAGCAATACAACAGTCATTTTTGGGAACATTTATCCTTTAAATTTTAATTGACTGACCGGTTGGGGCAGTGGTAAGACACTTGCCTCTCACGCCGCAGGTCGTGGGTTCGATTCCCACCCAGGACAGACGTTTGTGTGCATGAACAACATGTTTGTCTTGAGTCAGGGTGTAGTTATCTATATATGTAAGTAAATCAGTTATCTGGTTTCCATAGCACAAATTCAGAAAATCAGATGGCCATGTGTGAATAATATCCAAAAATAATTTCAAGGCAAATGACAACTGTTTGTATTTTAGAAGATGCAGAACACTTTTCAATTGTTATTATAAAATATGATATCCTCATGGAAACTTTCGTACATACGTACCTAAACCTACATACATACATACGCATACATACATACATACATAAATACATACATACATACGTACATACATAAATACATATATACATACATGCACACATACATACGAGCATACATAAATAAATACATACATACATTCATACATACATACATACACACATGCATACGTGCATACATAAATAAATACATACATACATTCATACATACATACACACATGCATACGTGCATACATACATACAGACATGCATACGTGCATACAAACATACATACATACATACATACATACATACATACACACATACATAAATACATACATACGTACATACATAAATACATTTATACATACATACATACATACGAGCATACATAAATACTTACATACATACATGCACACATACATACGAGCATACATAAATAAATACATACATACATTCATTCATACATACATACATACATACATACATAAATAAATATGTACATATAACATAGGTGAACATGTGCGATCAATACGCGAACACTCTATAATTTACGAAATTTCATGCTGCAGTCGTTTTAGCTTTATCTAAGAAGCCTCCTTGTAATCGAGAACGGTATAAATATTCATTTATAATCATGAAGCACGACCCTTATTCTATGTGCTATTATGTCTTTTACATTTTAACTTTAAAGTACATTTTCAGTTTAGAATTATTGCTTTTGTACTTTTCACGCGCCGCCGAATTTAACGCTGTTAGCGGTATGTTCAAAACATAGCCGGCTTGCTTGCGTAAATTAAACATAAAGGATTAAGTTATAATTTGAATTTGAAGTTTGATCAAGTCTATGATAGTAATAGTAACTAGCATAGTTCAAAGCATAATAACTTCGGAGTCGATGTATCGGAGGCTTTGTTCCGTGATGTAATTAAACACAAAAACATTACAGCATCGGCCGATATGACAACAGCGCGTATTACTTACACAAACATGCGCACAAACAAAAGGATCGATTTTGATGAAATCGCTTTATATGGTACAAAATCAAATAAAACCCTACCATAATAGGTATAGAGTCGGTTATAACTAACGGCAATCTTGATCCTTGACCCTAGGTATTTAAATTTTTTTTTTTTTTTTGCGTCCGAGCTTTGTAGCTTAATAGTAGGTGAAAATTTGTCTCCCGACCTGTGATGCCGACGTCTCCCAACGCAGAAAAGGCGATTCCTAAAAAAAAAAATTGTAATGATGTAAAGAATTAACTTTTAATGGATTTCCATTTCCGAGTTAAAATTAAATGGATTTGCTTTTTAAGTCAAAGAAATATCTACATTATAGTACGCGAGTGCGCCCCGAGATGTCTTTAGCGAGCTTTATGAGGTGACGGAGAATGGCCGTCACAGATTAGGGAGGCTTTTATCTCCCATGGCCGTGTCGTAGCCTTTGAAGTATTTTATGGTATCACGTCGCGGACAAAGGTAATTGGATCAAATGATTAAGTAATTAATTTATACATTATGTTATACAATAATTATTTACAATGAAATTTTAACGCAAATCGCAAAATATTCACTCGACTAGACCACTAGCAGATAATTTTTTATAATTCTTTTTTCTTATTCATGTTAACACAGTTTACCCAGTTTAATCTAAAAAAAATTGTAGCTAAATTAAAATTTTTACATAGTTTTAAATAATATTTATTATTTTACTTTATCTTCATCTGATCATTATGTCAGAGAAACTACCATAAGTAGTTTCTCTGACATAATGATCAGAAGGCATATTCCTAAATTTAAAAGGCATTTCTACGGGAATCTTACTGCTACTTGCGGTTGAGAATGATGTCAAAGATCAAGTTTTAGGAGACCAGTGCCAATAAGAAGATCCAATGAGCGAATACAACACCGCTCTGATTGTATCAAAGACTTTTGGCTGCAAACAATCACTTGTTAATCATAATGTATTCCTAATTAGTTAACAAGGTAATTAGTATTCGCCTGACTGTTACATTTATTATTAAAGGTCGCGAGCGGTACAATTTAGATTTGCAATAAATATTTTTGGACATAATAGTGTCGGATAAGATCGCGAGAGACGCGCTGCGTCGCCGTGAGCCCCGCATCAGTCACGCGGGGCTTTGTGCTCAGACGGGTTACCGCTCAGTGTGAATGATGCTTACAAATAACTTCTAAATGTTGTGTTCGATTTACTAGACAGGGGCTCTCTTTACTTTAACGGTTTCTAGTTGATCTTATATCTTCAAATTCTGAAATGTGACAATTTTTATTAATGTACTTAGAAAATATTTTAATTAAACTATTTAATTACTTAAATTATTTTAATAGGTGAAGGTGGCGAACGAGCAAGCGGTCACTTGATATTAAGTAACCGCAACCCATAGACATCAGCAACAAGCAGTTGCGAGTTGCAGTTGCGTTGCCTACCTTTAATATACACAGAAAACAAAATGGATATTTCCTTTATCCCCTCCTCCGTCGAATCCTTCTTTTTTCCCATCCTTTTCTTAGTAAAATGGAAGGGAAGCAGCAGAGGACTAGAATTTAGGTCTCCCACACCTCACTCATCAGACAAAACGCAGGATATATCTACTTGATATCTGTGCTCTGCGAGGTCGTGGTATTCCACCGGCCGAGCGGGCCATTCGGCAACATATGTTGTTGCGGCCACTACCACTGATATATTATGTTATACAATTAATTAACTTCGCCATCTCTCTACCAACAAATGAAATTATTTCTCAGGATATACTGACGACGGTGAAATAATAAGTGGCAGTGATCAATGTGACAAATCGAAAAGTCGAAGAGAAATTTCCAGTAAACTCGCTTTTACTTAACATTTGAAAACTTTACAACTTATTTCGATACAATGTTTAAACTTCGCGTCTCGCAAGTATTTTACGGGGAAAGCTTAAACGTCACAGGTTCTGATATCGTTTCACGTCACTCAAGTACTAATTTAAAGTTACGAGGTAACTTAGCAGTTTAACTTTGCAAGGGGCGCACCGCTCGAGCGCCACTCCGCCGGTCATTAAGATAAGACGAGCGTTTTAAAGTTAAGTTTTGCAATACATCCGAGATAGGCGCCGCCGTACGATGATTGGGCTCTGAGCGCTAAGGGCACAAGCGTAGGTGAATTTTAAATTCAAAACGACACTACGTCACGACCTTGTCGATCTGCAGGGTCGGGTCACAGAGTTTTAAACTCGTGTAAAGTCACTCACACCGGACTAAAGTAATCCGGCTTGCCCTACTCTTCTGTTTTTCGATCTTTATATAGTTTTCAATAATAGATGGGGATTAACGATAGTTTATTTAGCTTATCTATAATTTCGCTTAAAAAGTTATGACGCTGGTTTGTAAAAAGCACCATAGGCGGGTACATGCTATGTCAGAATAAATATTGGGTATAATATATTCTGCTACATTTGCAAAGTCGGAGCAGGTGCTGGATGCTGTGTTTCCAATGCCCATTATTTCAACGTAATTTGCTTTTGAACAATTACATTTATTACAAGAAATAATTATTTCCTGAGCACTACTATCAAATTATACTCCGTAAGCAGACATAAATGTGACTTGATTGACGTCGCGTTACGTCACGTCAAACTGATTCGCTGCGGTTATTAGATAAAATTTTAATTAAAAGTGCGTTGCGTTTATGAAATGAACTGTCAGTCAGTAAAAGTCTTGGATGCGTACTTAGTATGTAGGTTAACGAGCTGCTGAGCGTCTAGATCTTTGTAGATTTTTCTAGGCCTCCTCTCCTATCCTCTATATCTAAGGTCTATGTCTGTAGTCTCAATCCGCAGGTTTTTCAGATTGATGTTTCCTAATTTATTTTACGTTTAAATACATTTTGGTTATTTATCAAACATAATATAAACTCCTTTTTCCTAAATATATCATAGCAGTTCTGTCGTCCTGTGTGGTCGTGGTACTGCGTGACTCGTGTATTTAAATATCTAATAATATATTAGAAATATTCGCATAAGGCACTTAAATAAATTGAAGCTCATTATTGTATTAAATAATTTTATGTTGTTATAGTGTAATATAGTCTAATAGGTCATTTGAATAGACTTAGTTACACAATTAGTGTTTATGTCTAATATAAACTGTTCAATTAGCAATAGAGAATCCGCAAGTGAACACTCGGCAGTCGCTGTTTGCTGGGTGATGTTTTCTGCAACCTAACGATGCGGTCGGCGGCGTTAGGTTGCAGACAACCTCGCCGTACAAACATGTTCATTACCGGGCGCGGTAGCGCTCTAAAGCTTTCACTGTTAAATTTCCAATCAAGAATATTTTTCTTTATAAACACATCATTCTAAAAATCTATAAAATGTCCTCAATGAATTAATTTCATAAAATCTATAAAATGTCCTCAACCGATTGTTAATTTCGTCCGTTTATAAACTGATATTTTGCTTGCGTTATTATATTAGTGTTTTAATTCAAACATTATAATAAGTTTCGTTAGGCTAAATATGAGTGTTACATAGTTTTTTTTTACGTCAACCTTGGACTTTTACAAATCAGTTTCAACATTTAGCATTAAAAGCAATAAAATTCGGATTTATGCACGTAAAATTTAGCCTTTTGTAAAACAAATTCGGAAGTTTACCTATCAAATTTAAATGAAATGATTTATAAAAGATCGAATTTGAAATTAAAATCATTTATTGTAGCTTTTTCATATCCCTGCTGGATTAAAAAAGAGCTTACATTTTAAGAATAAGAAATAGAAATACTTTCATTTCTATTTTAACACAAGATGGAAGTGTTACTGGAGCGGCGAGCAGTTAGTTTACTGCCAATTTATGTACTCCGTAATGTTTTGCATTGAGGACAAACTGAAACACTTAGCGATCTTGAGCTCGGCTCGCAATATTCGACGGCACCCTTTGCGCTGCGCCGACACGCTCGGGCAAATAAAAACGTCACGACGCTAGAGTACTGGAAAAATCCGCCTCTTAACTTGGAGACTTCTTTTATAGAAGAAGGGCCCAAACTACCAACGCGTCGCATAAAGAGTTCGCTGCCGCCCATGGGCTTTTTTCTTCCATAAGTCGCATTGGTTTGGAAATGCCGACAGACAGATCATTCTGCAGAAAGGTTGTACGAGGCAGGAAGTTACGCAAAAACTACGTTGTTGCGGATACCAAACATCAAGGGGGTGGGGCTGGAAAACTTCGAATCAAATTTTCGAACTCACTGGACAAATATAATCGAGGGCGCTTTGTGGGTTAATAAGATTATCTTAAAAATATTTCGTAATCTAAAATAACAACAAAGCGGAAGCAATTTGAAATGCCCGTTACGTTTCTAGGCATAAACGTTACTTTTCCGTTATTAAATCAAGCCCAGGGCCGTAATGAATTTTAAGTTTGTCCAAATACAAGGGCTTATTATGAGGAACGCTCGGCCTCATTTTTTTTGTCTTAAAGCGTGACTGGAATAAGTTTTAGAAGAATTTCTACTAAATTTTTGCTTAAACACATCAAATAAATGAGTTATGGTAATTTTATTTTAATTTCTTACAAGCAAACAATTTATAGGTTAATTGATTGTTTAACAAACGTCGATGTGTCCAATATGTCAAAATATATCCTTCTGGTAGTGTAGCCGCAATGACAATTTTTTTTTTGACATTATTCACACATGGCCATCTGAACCCAAACTAAGCAGAGCTTGTACTATGGACACTAGATCACTGATATACTAAATATATTAATATTTTTCTTTAGTAAATACATACATATACGAGGGTGAATCAAAAAGTTCTTAGAAGTGCATATATATGAGACCTTTTTGGATCAAGTTCGATATTCAA
>DWLR01001013.1:0-20513 GCA_018246295.1 Papilio alexanor hazarajatica
CAGATTTATAAATCAGATGTGTTACACCAGTGGTCATGAAGTCTGGGAGCGTGCCCAATTCAAGGGCTTCTTGATACGGAGTTGCCAGACGCTCATGCGAATTGCGAAACCATTTTAACCAGAAATTGTGTAGCCCGTCCGGACCCGGACTCTTATATATTATTATACTATATTGGTATTTCCAAGCCAATACGACTTAGGGTCCTTCAAGAAAAGAGCGTAATCCTTCCGGTTGCGGATGTTCATGGGCGGCGGTGATCGCTTTTTTGGGCGACACGTTGCTCGTTTGCCCACTTCTGCTATATAAAAATAAAACGTCCCGCCGGAAACAGCAATTTTTTCGGAATAAAAAATATGAAATAAAATAACTATGTGCAATTTTAGACTATAATCTACCTCTGTACCAAATTTCATACAGATTCGTTCAGCGCGTTATCTGGTAACAAAAACAAATCCAAACTTTCGCATTTATTAAGATTTATTATTATTTTATTAGGATTAAGAAAAGATTTAGAATTAAGATCAAAATTAAGCTTAAATTACTACAATATTTTAAAGTTACCACGTATATAAAATATAACGTAGCGACGCCAGCAATCGATTCATTGAGTTAACAGGTAAAATATACATCGAATTATCAGAATACTGCCTTTTTTATTGATAAATATTGTTTAAGATATCTATAGTCACAGCGGACTTTGAATTGTCAGAACCAAAGAGATGTTTTTTTTTTTTCAGAGGGGAATGAGATTTTATATTAGTTATTTTTATATTTCTATTAGATATGGGATTTTCTCCCTATTGGGAAGGAGACAGGGAGAATACCCACTAAACCCCTCTGTTTCCAATGGCCATAGCGTGAGACGCCACGGGATCATGAAACATTTGCACCGCGATGCCCCACTGACCGGCCCGGGAATTTGGGGAATTTGGGGCCCCATTAGGGGCCCCTCACTGCGCCCCTAATGGGACGCTGCACCCATAGACGCTCCTCTGAGACGACACCGTGCAATGCGGTTCGGGATGCCCGCCCTCCCCGCTGGTGCCGCCTTGGTTTTATAGAGACCAACCTCTTGGCCCCCGTCTTGATCAAGACAGAGGACCGCTGTCCCAGCGGTGGGAAGCCACCGGGATTACGCGCAGGACGCAGGATTGCACGCCATCATGTCCCTCTGTAAGCAGAGCGGTTCAGAGGTCGTGCTCACCCACGTCCCGTCTGGCGACCGCAACCCAGCTTGTGGGTCGCGCCACCCCGGCCCGGGCTTATGCCCGCTGCCCAGTGAGGTTCACCTTCGCCTTTCCCCGTCCTGATCAAGACAGGTACAGGGCTTGGGCTCGCCTCCGTCCGTAGGCGTCCGCAGCTCACAAGTGAGCCCGTAGCCTAACCTACACTAACCTAGTCTATACTAAACTAAGCTAACCTAACCTAAAATGCGCTCGCCTTACGGCGAAACGCCGCCCTCTTCTGTGAGCCCAGTATTGGGCCTGCTGGAGACAATTGCGGCCGGCAAGGCGAGCCCGCGACACCGGCAGTGCGCGGCTTAGAACACGCAACCGAGGCTACGAGCTAACCCTCATTCGCCTTGGTCCAGGAGCCGTATATAGGCAGAGTCGGAGAGATGAGGTAGCATCCAGGGACAAGAGTAGTACAATATGCCGCTAATAGACTCACAGACGCGGTGGTCAAGGCGGCCATTGTGCTATTCGACGACACCTTGAATACAACCCATCGCCCGGACCTCACGACCTGCAACATTGCTGTTGCGGTAGTGAGGACTGCGGCGTGGGAGGTAGGCTTGGTGTCCGTCTACCTGGAGCCGAATAAGCCTATCGAACCGTACCTGGACTCGATTGGCTGTGTCGTGGAGAAATTGGGTACTGCCAGCGTGATACTTGGCGGCGACCTGAATGCGTGGTCTTCATGGTGGGGAAGCCGAACCATGGATCGGAGGGGAGAGGAAGCAGAAGGAGAACTGGGTCTACATGTGCTCAACTGTGGGTCTGAGCCCACCTTCGACACCATTCGTGGTGATAGACGGTACACCAGCTGCGTGGATGTCACTGCCTGCACGGCCGCAATGCTCGGTAAGGTGGTGAACTGGCGTCTTGCAGACAATATATCCAGTTCAGATCACAGAGCAATTCTGTTCGACGTAAGACTCCAGAGATCCAAGGGCATGGACATCTGTCGCTCCACCCGGAAGTACAATACAAAAAAGGCAAAAGTCAAAATGGAAAGAGGAGAAGCTAACACCAGAGGAGATCGGAAAAATAACACAAAAGCCTGAACTAGAAAGGAAAGTGCAAGGATATATGGAAACCGTGGTGGAAGCCTGTGATGAAACCATGCCCGGGATACCGAGGAGGGGTAGGACAGGATTGCCCTGGTGGTCTGAAAAGCTCTCTCGCCTTAAAAATTAGTTTTGAGGCAGAAGATACGGGTGGCCTGCGCGGCGCCGGTTCTTAGGGAGTGGATTGTGCAACAGTATATCCGCGCAAAGGAGAATTACCAGTCCGAAGCAAGGCGGACTCAGACTCAAAGTTGGAAGGACTTCTGCTGCCGTCAGGAGCGGGAGACCATGTGGGATGGGATTTACAGGGTGATGAGTCGCACGGCTACAAGACAGGAAGATGTCACTCGGGACGGTAAAGTCCTGAGTGGAGCGGAATCGGCCAGGGCCTTAGCTGACACGTTTTTTCCTCGAGATCGGGCTGAAGACAACAACGCGGACCACACAGAGATGAGAAAAATAGCGGATAAAGTAAATGTGGGGTCGCATGATGATCCATGCGACCCCCCTTCACCTTGCACGAGCTCATGTGGTCTGCGTCTAGTTTCAGCCCGAAAAAGGCTCCTGGCCTAGATGGTTTATCGTCGGACATCTGCCTTGCGGCCATTGACCTGAATCCAGCGGTATTCCTGTCCATCGCAAACCGTTGTCTGGCCTTGGCGTGCTTCCCCGGGATGTGGAAACAGGCAGTGGTTGCAGTGCTTAGGAAACCCAATAAGGAGGATTACACGCACCCCAAAGCATATCGTCCCATCGGAGTCTTGCCCGTTATGGGCAAGATCTTGGAAAGGATGCTGGTGAGGCGGGTCCGCTGGTACACGGCACCGAAGATCAGCCGGCGCCAGTACGAATTTATGCCCCAACGCGGGACCGAAGACTCCCTCTATGAGATGGTCCTATCAGCACAACGAGCCTCCGTCTTTCGACTTCGGCCCGAATGTGCTGATATCATTGGACACGAGCCTTCGATAACGCGTGGTGGCCGGCGATCAGATGCCGTCTAGCCCAAACTCGGTGCGCCGGAAACCTGAGGCGCCTATTCGATCACTATCTAAGTGATCGAAAAGTGCGCGTCAGGTATGCGGGAGCCGAGTGGACCCGCGAAACCACCAAAGGGTGCATGCAGGGCTCCATTGGCGGTCCTACGCTCTGGAACCTCCTGCTGAATCCGCTCCTGGTGGAGTTGGAGGAGATGGGCGTATGCTGCCAAGCGTTTGCGGACGATGTGGTGCTGATGTTCTCGGGAGAGGACGCCGCGAACATCGAACGTGAGGCCAATGGGGATCTCGAACATGTTCGGATGTGGGGTGTTCGTAACAAACTGAACTTCGCGCCACAAAAGACCACGGCTATGGTATTAACCAGAAAATTTAAGTACGACACCCCGCGACTGAACGTGGGAGGGAGACCCATTGAATACTCCAAACAAATCAAGATCTTGGGGTTGACAGAGTGTACAAAAATTGCTAAATCAGGTACAGCGCGGGTTCGCGCAGAAGATTGTGAAGTCTTACAGGACTGCCTCCCTGCACTCGGCCCTAATACTTGCTGGGTTGCTTCCTCTGGACCTTAGGGTCCAAGAAGCGGCCCTCCCTTATAAAATAAAGAAGGGTCACACCCACCAGGTATTGGGAGACCTTGTGCTGGAGAGACCAATTAGGTACGAGGATTCTGCGCATCCCGCGCTCTTGGAGGGGCTGCATTTCGACTGCATGGCGGACGGTGACGAAGTGGCCCAGCGAGCTGCCGTCGAGGTGAGAATCTACACCGACGGCAGCAAAATAGACGGCAAGGTCGGCGCGGCGCTATCAATATGGAATAGCGCCGCGGAGATTTCTTGCCGTAAATTAAAGCTGGGACGCTTCTGCACCGTATACCAGGCGGAACTGCTAGCCCTAAGTAAGGCCGTGAAATGTATGTTGAAGAGGAAAGAAAGGATCTTTGGTCTTTATTCCGATTCTAGGTCCGCTCTGGAGATGCTCAAGAGTGGCGTTTCCCTTCATCCCATCGCTGAGAGTATAAGGAGAGGAATGAAAGAGATTAGAGAGCAAGGGAAAATTGTGAAAGTGTATTGGGTGAAAGCGCATGCGGGGATGGAGGGAAATGAAAGAGCGGATCAACTAGCAAAGTCAGCAGCCATCGGAATGAAGACCAAACCGAACTATGAAAGGTGTCCTGTTTCATTTGTCAAGCGACAGATTCGTCTGGATACGCTTGACAAATGGAACAGGCGGTATATGGAAGGAGACACGGCCTCCACAACAAGGCTCTTCTTCCCCAGTGCAACGAGCGCCCACCCTGCACTTTGGAGCATCGTGTTGGACCCCGTGCTGGTTCAGGTGTTTACAGGGCACGGGGGGTTCTCCGAATATCTGCACCGCTTTCGGTGTAAGGAGGACCCCTGATGCATGTATGATCCAGCACGGGGTGAATCCGTGCTACACATATTGACAGAGTGTCCAGTTTTTGCAGCGGAGAGAGTAGACACTGAAATTAAAATGAAAGAGAAAATTAGTGAAGAAAATCTGAAATATTTAATTAGTAATAAAGAGAAAAGAGATGTATTTGTTGATTATTGTAGGTCCTTGGCCAACAGAGTAGTAGCTAGCAATAAAATTGACAAACGGTGGTTTATATTGTGATATTAGACTAAGTTATATTGTATTTTAAACCGTAATTTTAACTAGAAAATATTGTAAAAAAGTAGGTATAAGAAACTGTAAATTTTTAAAGGAAGTTCTAATAAAGAAATAAAGAAAATAAAAAATAACCCGCACCCAGCGTCCCTGATCTACCATGTTAGGGGAACGAGAGGGCGGCATGGCGCCGCCCAATAAAAAAAATAAAAAAATCCCATCCCCTCATCCTAATCTAGCCTAAGCTTACCTAACTAACCCTAGCCTACCCTAACTTAAGCCTAGCCTAACCTACCCGTCCCCCCCCCCTCCGATGTTTGGTTCGCGGGGCTTTCGCCCTACCCCGGCTGAAAGCCGGGGCGTTTCTCTATCCACCACCCGAGGACGCGCCACGTCGGAGTTCACCTCTTCGCCCACTCAGACAACCGAGCAGGTCCGTGGAACCCAAAAGATGCTTAACTCAGACCTCCCTAAGAGTAATTTATTGGCTGTAGTCATTTCGTATCAAGTAAACCTTTTACTTATTGACCGATGGGGCGAAAGACCCAGGAATAGCCTTGTTTAGATCGACGTAGCGTAACTACGCTACGTCGATCTAAACAAGGTCTAACTAGACCTCCGACAAAATGAACTGATGCTCTAATTAATAGTAGAGGGAGTCCTACTTTTACCAGAGGACGAATATAGGCTGAAAAGGAGAAGAAATATTTCACTGATTTATCTACTTCTTCAATTTAATTTTAAAAGAAGCTTCAAGTGGCAAAGCAAAGTTGAAATCGCTACACAGATGTTCATAGACTAAATGATAAAAATAAAATTTGTCCAATTAAACTTTATTGCAGAAGTCAACAGACTGGAGTTGCGACAAGCGTGACGCTCCCAGTTTCATAAGCACCGACTTTGATTAAATTTCTCAAATAAAAACACTAATACGATTCTGTATCTCATCACTGAGAAACATTTATAAAATTTACACGAAGAATGTAGAAAAAAAACACTTTTTTTATTTTCTTATTTTTATACAAGAAGGTGGCATCTGCAACAAGCTTTTGGGAGTTGCAGATGTGTTGCCTACCTTTAATAGACAAAGAAGGGGAGATAGACATAAAAATAGACATTTCCTTCTGCTATTCATCCCCTTCCCCGTCAAATCCTCTTTCTTTCCTTTCCTTATTGGAAAAAGGTGGGAAGGGAAAGAGGGCTAAAATTAGGCCACCGGAACCTCACTCCTCGGATGAAACGCAGAATACTTCTACTTCACGCCTGTCTTCTGTGAGGTTTGTTTCACCGATCGAGCGGGCCGATATTGGTGTTGCAGAATCTTAAAGAAGATAATATTGAATTTTAAGAAATCTTATAAGGCGATATTGTATTATTTTATTTTTATTTAATAATTTATACTATTACTTTATTCTATTAATAATAAGCATGTTAGAAATATATATGTATATCACGTTTTTTATCTAATGAAAAACGAATCTCTTTCTTTGTATAATATTATATTTAATCTATTAGTATAAGTTAACATTTTCTATTACAACCAATAAGAACTACTAGTTTTTGTCTACAGTTTTGAGGGTAGACATAAAAACTTTCTTGTGTTGCTTTTTCCTCATACAAATCTCACAAATGTTTGTTTTATAATCTAGTGGCATAGGGCTAGGCATCGCCCCAGTCATAAGTTTAACCATTAACAGCCGGTGAAGAGCAGAAAACTTTTTGGTGTTTTTATTAATCGAGTAAGTCGTTAAGAGTCGTAGTCCCAGAGGGACTATCGCAGAGTTCATGCGCCGGTCGCCCACACCTAATTCACTAATATTGTTTCCATTACATTTTCGACTACATTTACAGGCCGATTAACTTTTACGATAGTTGTTACTTTCTTTATTTTTATAGTATTTCAAATAAATTTTTATAGTAAAGCTAAGTTTTGTCTATTACAAACATAATTATATAAATGTTGTAGTAATATAATTAAGTAAAATATAAAATAGTGCTCGTAATAAACTCGTACTGATGAAATATCGAGTTAATATTTTATTATAGCCTTGCAAGGGTGCGTTCGCTTAGGTATTTTCCAACGTAATTTAAAAAAGTTTAGGTTAGTTTTAAGAGCCCAGCCTCGTCTTTCACCCGATCCCAGACCTGCTTCCGTTACGCTAGGGATGGCCACCAAAGGGGTTCAAGTTCAATCTTAAAACAGGCTTTAGGTAAACCGAGTGTTGTGCTACTCTTTAAGGTGTACCTTGATAGTATGTGGGAGTTTTACATGTCATTAGAGCATGCAAACTATTAAAGAAGAAGTCTTAAAACTATTAAATAACACAGTAAAGGAGCGAGTCACGTAAGGTTTACGTCTTGTAAAGTTAAACGTGTCTTGAAAGCATCAAGTCGTTACCTTGAGTTCTTTAAGACTTGCCCGAGCTTGTTTATAATGCGTCTAGAGCTTTTAAAGTGAAAGTAGGGTGAATGAAGCTGTTCGAGTATACAGTGTTGTATACCACTTCACGAAAGTTTATATTTTGGAAATAACAAAATAGGAGAGACGATCAGAACAAAACAAAATAGTAACTTTTGGGGGTGAGAATTAAAGACAACGTACAACGGGTTACGGGGGTGAGTGGTGGTCTCGATCAATACAAGGTTGATATCATACGTAGGCAGATAAAGATCCGCACAATCCTGATACCCTCCTCTCACCTTATCTACATCCATATATCTATGCATACTACTTACATCGCCTTTCTTTAATATGTGTGACCGCTTAAGTACCATAACCTCGCAGAAGATAAACATGAAGTAGAAGTATTCGATTCTCACGAGTGAGATGCCGGAGGTCTTGTTCCCCTTCCCCATCCTTTTCCAATAATGAAATTGTGTCGAGGAGAAGTGGGAAATGTACCCTTTTTTTGTTTATCCCTTCTTCTGTCCGTTAAAGGTAGACAACGCATATGAACTCAGCTTGTTGCTATGCGTAGTGGTCATTTATAATCAGGTACAAAACAGACATCTTCAAAAGAAGTTGGGCGGTCATTTGGCGAAATATGTTGCCATCTTGCGTCGCATCTTTGAGCTCCCGGTAGCAGAGACCTGTCCAGTCCTTAAGGTCATCGACCCACGTGCTCCTCTGTCTGCCTTGAGCTCGCTTTCCTTTAATTTTCCCTTCTTGCAAAAGTCTATTCAACCGGTTCTGTGCGCCTCTTTGAAGGTGTTCGAAATATGCAATTTTCTTTTGTTTGACAGTTCTCAACAAATTTCTTTTATATCCTGCCATTTGCATCACTTTCTTGTTGGATGTAAAACTATTCCAAGGGATCTTAAACATTTTACGGAGAACCCACATTTCAAATGCTTCTAAGCGTCTGCAAGTTTCCTTTTTCAGGGACCATGTCTTAAGGGGAGGGGAATCTTCGGATCGCAGAATATTTTGGACATTCTATAAAAAGCAGCCTTCGCTTGACCTATTCTGCATCTGACTTCTTCGAGATGATCTAAGTTCTCCGTGAAGTATCTACCCAGATATCTGTATTTTGTGACGTTTTCTACTAGATGACCTCTCAGTTTGATGTTTGGACGTGGTTGTTGGTGGTGTTTTAGCGATTATTAACGTTTTTGTATTTGACACATTAATCGTCAAGCCCATCTCTTCACCAGCGTTTGCCACTTCATTCAGGAGGCTCTGCAGTCCGTTCACCGAGTTAGCAACCAGTACAGTATCGTCCGCGTATCTGAGGTTGTTAATTTGAACTCCGTTTACACATATTCCCTCTCCTACGCTTCTCAGTACATCAGTCAGGATATCTTCAGAGTAAAGATTGAAAAGAAGTGGCGATAATATGTGGTATGCATACTAATGCAACCTTGTCTGACCCCGCGAGTAATTGACTTCCAATCAGACAACTGTCCTTCAAATCTGATAGCAGCTTCCTGGCACCAGTACAGATTTCCGATCAACCTGAGATCCTTCTCATCCACCCCTCTTCTATCAAGGACATCCATCAGTTTTTCATGTTGGACTCGGTCGAATGCTTTCTCGTAATCAATGAAACAAAGGTACACGTCTTCCTGCATCTCTATAGTTTCTTCTGCTAGAGTATTTAATGCAAAAATCGCTTCCCGCGTACCCATGCCGTGCCGGAATCCAAATTGTTGTTGCACATGGTATAAAAACATCCAAACAATTCCCCTTCAAAAGAAAAACACTTCTCATATCAGTGTAATAAATCTAAATAAACACCCCCGGTCCCGTGTTTACTGTATATGGCAACTCACAAATGGGAATGCTCTTATTGATTGTGAGTATTCCAGTATAGATGGAAACACTCGCGTTCCCTTTTTTGTAATTTATTAACGACCGTAATAAAACTGAATTCGGTTATTGCAAATCGGATAGCATGGAATATTTTTCGATAACTTTCGGCGGAGATAAATTGATGTTATTTGGAAAAGTGCGGACGGATTAAACCCATGGGATGTTGAGAGTTTTCATATTCAATAATATGGATATTAATACTTTAAGCCTTTGTTATTATGAGACTTTATTATGAAACAGGGCCTTTTTTATTTTAGGTCGTAGTATACTCATTTTGTTGAATTTTCTCGCGCATGCCAGAGAAAACTATCACTACCTAACAATTTATATTTTAATTAATTTATGATCATCAATAATCATTATCAATAAAATTGAATCGTGTTTATTTATTTCACACATCGTGTTCATAAATAGATTTTTATAATTATTCTACAGCATCACAGAAAATGCATCTGTAATCATAGAAATCACGATATTATATGATTTATAGTTTTATTTAAATTTCCTACAAGACTTTGTCCTTTGCGAAGGGCCCTCGGGGAATCGTAACAACATTTCAATAGCCCTCGAGGTTTATGTCGAGTTGACAACAACAATGTCGTTACAAGGCCGAAGGCAAATTCATCCTTGGAAGAATAAGGCTTTTATAATTCATATTAATCTTACAAATCCCTGACGTAATTAAGAAGAAACGAGTACTTACTTTTTGTTTAAAGAACTATAAGTTTAAAGCAACCCTTAGTCAAGAGAGAGTCAATTAGCGATATAAAAGATGCAATAAGCAAATTGTAAAACAAATCGGTAATTATGGAATTTGGTTTTATCGCGAATACATTACCAAGTCTAATTGTTCTATTAATAGATTTATTATCAAATGTTATACTGCATTTAAAAACTATTTACTATAAAAGTAAACGATTTAATCCAGTTTAAAATTAAAACAGCAAAGTCATACTTAAGATCTCTAGCGACTAAACAAGAGTTTTTATTCGCACCCTTGTATGCTACATAGCATCGACCGTGACAGAGTTATAACATTGACCCACTTTTATTTGATGATACTTTTTCACCCGAGAATTTATTCATATTATTAACAAGCGCCAAAGCTTTACAAGTCTTTCAACTATAATTAAAAACTGTTACCGATTGCGTCAAACGCTTTATAATTTTGTGTCAATAAATTACACATAAAATTAAAGGGAAATTTCCTGCGTTCTTCCAACGACATAAAACATATTTACCCTAAACTTATTCACTGGGTGATGATAAATAAGTAACCTTCAACGGCGTCAGAGGCTTGCAGCGGCTTCTGTGCTGGATCGCTTCTACTTGAAAAGTGTCAGGATCGCGTAAACAATCTGCATAAAAAGTATTTTATGCAGATTGTTTACGCGATCCTGATACTTAAGCTAAGTACATAAGTAAACTAGTAAGTTTACTTATGTACTTAGCCTGGTTAAAAACATAATCCGTGACTCCTTTCCTTCCACTTTCCTTGATAAAGGTTGGCAAAACAAAAAAGAAATTACGCTTCTTCATCCTCGCCAAAGTTTTACAAATATTATACAGTACAAAATACAAGTGAAATAAAAATGGGAAAATAATATTTAAATTCTCATATAATCCCTTATCAAAAATGATACAATTACACCTTCATATAATTCTATCCCATAATACTAGATTTGTTAATTATTTACAATAATAAGATGTTCTCGTTGGTCAGACGTTCCTTCCGTTATCTTGTCTGCGATCCACGTCTTAAATGAAAAGACACGAGTGTAGACGTCAGGGTATCCCCTGGCGCACGGCATGCCCCAGGACACGATGCCGACCACCTCGCCGTGTGATACCAGGGGACCACCGGAATCACCCTGATAACGAATTAAAATGATGTTAAATGTTAACAAGACCATTTTTTATGTAAGAAGTTGACAGACGAGAAGGCAGATCACCTGATATTAAGTGAGCGCTACCCATAGACATCTTCAATAAGCTAATGAGTTGCAGATGCATTGCCTACCTTTATGGACAGAGGAGAGAACGAACAAAAAAGAATAGTTCCTTTTCCCATTCATCCCCCCTCCAGAAAATTTAATTCCCCTTCCCATCCCTGGGAGGAGCAAGAGAACTAGAATTGAGCCTCCGGCACCTCACTCATCAGACATACTCGTATATAGATATGTATATATTTAACAATATTTGGCGTTCCAATTTGACCTACGACCCTAGGTTTAGATGCTTATAAAAGAAATTTTAAAAAGAAACCTTTAGACTACACAAAAAATATTTTTGCTAAGACATTATTGTAATACCTATATTATTTTTATAATTTTATTTGATACCCCACATGGGTATATACAAAAATATTAGATTGTTCATCTATTTCCCCTTACGTCGGGTGTTTTATATACGTAAAAACAATAACTGAAGCGGATTGTACATCATGTCAAAAGTTGAGCACCAATCAAACAAAAGTTTTTGAGTTTTTGTAAATATAGTGCGATCGTCAACCCGCCTGCCAAGCGTGGCGATTATGGCATATTTCCTCCCAACGATGCGATATGTAGGCTGGGGTGAATGGATGGATATATAATATATATATATATATATGTGTGTGTGTATGTATATATACATATTGTAATACTTACGTGACAAGCACCTTCGCCTTTCTTTGTCAGTGAGCAGATCTGAGTGTCGTACACCGGATTGATGTTACGATATATCATCTGACACTCTTCCACGCTCAGCGATACCAAATTAATAATTTGCAGTTGAACAGGTAAGACACCTGGATACTGAAAATAAGATGAAATTTCGTATTTGCATTAACTGGTTTAAGCATACTTTTGAAAAATATGGACGCGGGTTTGAGACGTTAATTCTTTTGCGTTTGCCTGAGTCTGATCCTAGATCCCGTCTTCGTCTCTATCACGTATTCTTTTCTATTTCCTAAATTATAATTATAATAATTATATTATATAATAATTATATTAACTAATTCTCAGTTTCGTAGAAAAAGACTGGAAGCGCGTCCAAGATTTATAACCGTTGCGAGTGTTGATGGATGTCAGTGATCAACAAACCAATCACAACAATCACCTTCTATCGTTTATAAATAACAGTTTAAAAACAAAATGTACGCTTTAATGGATTATCGATCAATAAAAAGAAATCTATTTCTAATGAAAATCATAATAAAGATAGAACGATTAATACATTAAATATTTTTTATTAAGATCTCAATTAATATAAATACTTTATTCACATATGCTGATAAAAGTGAAAAAAAAAATTACATTGAAATGATAGAATTTATTAACCACTCTATCATTTTTCTGATTTCTTTTTAAAAAATTAATTTTCAATTTTCAGTTTATTTCCTATAAATCGTATTTTTTTTAGTTTTTTAAACTTTGTATTCCTGGCCAGATTAAGATCATTTTTTTAAGACATTATTTTTAAATTATTCACAATAACCTGGCCATGGCAATACGTGATCGATTCTTGATAAGTGTGCAAAATTTCAAAACAATCTTATATATTGACGTGGATAAAATTCGAGGTCCAAGAATCCATGCCCTAATAGACAAATACAGAAGTTAATAAAAGAAGGCGCGTTAAAAACTTACAGATAGTCTCCCCCAGCCACTAAGCAGGAGCTCAGCACCTGCACTCGTATCCTTGTCAGCCAGGTGTATCGGCTGCACGCGTTCCCCGAATTCAATGTCCGTGGACACTTTGACGACACTGACGTCGTTGTAGATCAGGTTACCGTTGTACTGCTCGTGAACTATTATCTTGTCCACAGCATACCGATCCCCGCCGCCGAGCAAACTGTTGGTGCCAACTACCACCATCATAGTGCGGTTAGTTTTTCTGTAATAATATAGTGCATGTTAATTAATTAATATATAGTGGTAGTTAATTAACATCTTAAGTCTTCTAACTAGTGTTCTAACAACAAGTCATCAAGTCTTCTAACTTCTAACTTTCGTAAACACCTGGAAGTTTCTATTAAAAGGTGATGATTAGAGCTAAAGCGGATGCTAAGGAGGTAAGGTTTTAGATGGTATTAGATATTAATATAAAGTAATTACGATTATTATCGAGAGAAAAACTTGCGCGAATCAGTCTTGTTAATTACAATATTGTATTCTATGATTTTAGGTACTTCCCCGCTAGAAATCGCCCCTTCGTGTAACAGATGTTACTGGTGTTGGCTCTACCATTGATCTAGAAGTGGGCTTGACTTAAAAGGGAGTTATTTGCTTACCCGACAGTACAGTGAGCGGCTGTAAGAATCCATCTTTCACTTATAATAGAGCCACCACAAAAGTGTGAATTGTAGTTGCTCCTCAAGGATGCTTGGTAAGGTATACCACCGTCAGGGGCATTCTCACCGCCCACGATGCGCGGACTCTTGAAAGGGAAGTCACCGATTGGCAGTATGTAACCTAATAAGAAAATTATTATTCATTAAAAAAATGAAGGCGAACTTTATGTAGAATATTTTTCATGTTCATGACGATTTGATTAACAAAACTATGAAATAGAATTTTTTGGCCAACGCGGGCAATGTTTTTCGCGGGAATGTAAGTATGTTGTTGAATGTATGAATTAATGTTGTATATATGTATATGTACGTATGTACGTATGTACATATATCCATTCCATTGTAACGTAAGCATAAGCGGCTGGGCCGATTTTAAAGAGTGAGGAGTCATTCTATTCGTATTCTTTCCCGGAATATCACAGGGATATAGTCAGTCGGACTTATTGATTTCTTTTAAATTATATACTAGTCATAAAAGTTGATACTTGCGGGTGATATCTTGAACACTGAGTCAGCGTTCTGGTCCATCCAGTACTAATAAATGAAAAAGAAACTTACCTCGAGTACCACATATGATACATATTAGGAAAAATAACATTAATCTAAACATTATAGTAATAATTACAAATACTAATGTTATTATTATTTAATAATAAGTTTAGAAACTCCTTACGCAATACCGGCTTGAGTCGAACGGTTTCCCTTTTATAACATCTAAAATTTTAAGTGGCCACTTTAAGGTTATTTATCTGTTACAGTTTGAATACGTCTCAAAATCACTTCAAAATACAATTAGTACGATATGTTAGAGAAGATTGCACATCGCCGACATAATATTTGCTTTTATACAAACATATAATTTTACTATGACATATAGTATCTACTGTTGTCAACAATTTGCTACACAGCTGATCAATATTATTAATATTGATCAGATGTGTAGCAAATTGTTTTTAAATTATTTAGCATACATTTAACCGCTAGTTGTGTATTCTATCTAATTCCCAGACAATTCTATCTAATTTAATTTAGTCTTGTGTTTCATGTTTTATTTGTCTCCAATTGTTATAGTCTCAACCATAAGAAATATGTTTATGAGCATTTATAATATATATATTATAAATGCTCATAAACATATTTCTTATGGTTGAGACTATAACAATTGGAGACAAATAAAACATGAAACACAAGACTAAATTAAATTAGATAGAATTGTCTGGGAATTAGATAGAATACACAACTAGCGGTTAAATGTATGCTAAATAATTTAAAAACAATTTGCTACACATCTGATCAATATTAATAATATTGATCAGCTGTGTAGCAAATTGTTGACAACAGTAGATACTATATGTCATAGTAAAATTATATGTTTGTATAAAAGCAAATATTATGTCGGCGATGTGCAATCTTCTCTAACATATCGTACTAATTGTATTTTGAAGTGATTTTGAGACGTATTCAAACTGTAACAGATAAATAACCTTAAAGTGGCCACTTAAAATTTTAGATGTTATAAAAGGGAAACCGTTCGACTCAAGCCGGTATTGCGTAAGGAGTTTCTAAACTTATTATTAAATAATAATAACATTAGTATTTGTAATTATTACTATAATGTTTAGATTAATGTTATTTTTCCTAATATGTATCATATGTGGTACTCGAGGTAAGTTTCTTTTTCATTTATTAGTACTGGATGGACCAGAACGCTGACTCAGTGTTCAAGATATCACCCGCAAGTATCAACTTTTATGACTAGTATATAATTTAAAAGAAATCAATAAGTCCGACTGACTATATCCCTGTGATATTCCGGGAAAGAATACGAATAGAATGACTCCTCACTCTTTAAAATCGGCCCAGCCGCTTATGCTTACGTTACAATGGAATGGATATATGTACATACGTACATACGTACATATACATATATACAACATTAATTCATACATTCAACAACATACTTACATTCCCGCGAAAAACATTGCCCGCGTTGGCCAAAAAATTCTATTTCATAGTTTTGTTAATCAAATCGTCATGAACATGAAAAATATTCTACATAAAGTTCGCCTTCATTTTTTTAATGAATAATAATTTTCTTATTAGGTTACATACTGCCAATCGGTGACTTCCCTTTCAAGAGTCCGCGCATCGTGGGCGGTGAGAATGCCCCTGACGGTGGTATACCTTACCAAGCATCCTTGAGGAGCAACTACAATTCACACTTTTGTGGTGGCTCTATTATAAGTGAAAGATGGATTCTTACAGCCGCTCACTGTACTGTCGGGTAAGCAAATAACTCCCTTTTAAGTCAAGCCCACTTCTAGATCAATGGTAGAGCCAACACCAGTAACATCTGTTACACGAAGGGGCGATTTCTAGCGGGGAAGTACCTAAAATCATAGAATACAATATTGTAATTAACAAGACTGATTCGCGCAAGTTTTTCTCTCGATAATAATCGTAATTACTTTATATTAATATCTAATACCATCTAAAACCTTACCTCCTTAGCATCCGCTTTAGCTCTAATCATCACCTTTTAATAGAAACTTCCAGGTGTTTACGAAAGTTAGAAGTTAGAAGACTTGATGACTTGTTGTTAGAACACTAGTTAGAAGACTTAAGATGTTAATTAACTACCACTATATATTAATTAATTAACATGCACTATATTATTACAGAAAAACTAACCGCACTATGATGGTGGTAGTTGGCACCAACAGTTTGCTCGGCGGCGGGGATCGGTATGCTGTGGACAAGATAATAGTTCACGAGCAGTACAACGGTAACCTGATCTACAACGACGTCAGTGTCGTCAAAGTGTCCACGGACATTGAATTCGGGGAACGCGTGCAGCCGATACACCTGGCTGACAAGGATACGAGTGCAGGTGCTGAGCTCCTGCTTAGTGGCTGGGGGAGACTATCTGTAAGTTTTTAACGCGCCTTCTTTTATTAACTTCTGTATTTGTCTATTAGGGCATGGATTCTTGGACCTCGAATTTTATCCACGTCAATATATAAGATTGTTTTGAAATTTTGCACACTTATCAAGAATCGATCACGTATTGCCATGGCCAGGTTATTGTGAATAATTTAAAAATAATGTCTTAAAAAAATGATCTTAATCTGGCCAGGAATACAAAGTTTAAAAAACTAAAAAAAATACGATTTATAGGAAATAAACTGAAAATTGAAAATTAATTTTTTAAAAAGAAATCAGAAAAATGATAGAGTGGTTAATAAATTCTATCATTTCAATGTAATTTTTTTTTTCACTTTTATCAGCATATGTGAATAAAGTATTTATATTAATTGAGATCTTAATAAAAAATATTTAATGTATTAATCGTTCTATCTTTATTATGATTTTCATTAGAAATAGATTTCTTTTTATTGATCGATAATCCATTAAAGCGTACATTTTGTTTTTAAACTGTTATTTATAAACGATAGAAGGTGATTGTTGTGATTGGTTTGTTGATCACTGACATCCATCAACACTCGCAACGGTTATAAATCTTGGACGCGCTTCCAGTCTTTTTCTACGAAACTGAGAATTAGTTAATATAATTATTATATAATATAATTATTATAATTATAATTTAGGAAATAGAAAAGAATACGTGATAGAGACGAAGACGGGATCTAGGATCAGACTCAGGCAAACGCAAAAGAATTAACGTCTCAAACCCGCGTCCATATTTTTCAAAAGTATGCTTAAACCAGTTAATGCAAATACGAAATTTCATCTTATTTTCAGTATCCAGGTGTCTTACCTGTTCAACTGCAAATTATTAATTTGGTATCGCTGAGCGTGGAAGAGTGTCAGATGATATATCGTAACATCAATCCGGTGTACGACACTCAGATCTGCTCACTGACAAAGAAAGGCGAAGGTGCTTGTCACGTAAGTATTACAATATGTATATATACATACACACACACATATATATATATATATATTATATATCCATCCATTCACCCCAGCCTACATATCGCATCGTTGGGAGGAAATATGCCATAATCGCCACGCTTGGCAGGCGGGTTGACGATCGCACTATATTTACAAAAACTCAAAAACTTTTGTTTGATTGGTGCTCAACTTTTGACATGATGTACAATCCGCTTCAGTTATTGTTTTTACGTATATAAAACACCCGACGTAAGGGGAAATAGATGAACAATCTAATATTTTTGTATATACCCATGTGGGGTATCAAATAAAATTATAAAAATAATATAGGTATTACAATAATGTCTTAGCAAAAATATTTTTTGTGTAGTCTAAAGGTTTCTTTTTAAAATTTCTTTTATAAGCATCTAAACCTAGGGTCGTAGGTCAAATTGGAACGCCAAATATTGTTAAATATATACATATCTATATACGAGTATGTCTGATGAGTGAGGTGCCGGAGGCTCAATTCTAGTTCTCTTGCTCCTCCCAGGGATGGGAAGGGGAATTAAATTTTCTGGAGGGGGGATGAATGGGAAAAGGAACTATTCTTTTTTGTTCGTTCTCTCCTCTGTCCATAAAGGTAGGCAATGCATCTGCAACTCATTAGCTTATTGAAGATGTCTATGGGTAGCGCTCACTTAATATCAGGTGATCTGCCTTCTCGTCTGTCAACTTCTTACATAAAAAATGGTCTTGTTAACATTTAACATCATTTTAATTCGTTATCAGGGTGATTCCGGTGGTCCCCTGGTATCACACGGCGAGGTGGTCGGCATCGTGTCCTGGGGCATGCCGTGCGCCAGGGGATACCCTGACGTCTACACTCGTGTCTTTTCATTTAAGACGTGGATCGCAGACAAGATAACGGAAGGAACGTCTGACCAACGAGAACATCTTATTATTGTAAATAATTAACAAATCTAGTATTATGGGATAGAATTATATGAAGGTGTAATTGTATCATTTTTGATAAGGGATTATATGAGAATTTAAATATTATTTTCCCATTTTTATTTCACTTGTATTTTGTACTGTATAATATTTGTAAAACTTTGGCGAGGATGAAGAAGCGTAATTTCTTTTTTGTTTTGCCAACCTTTATCAAGGAAAGTGGAAGGAAAGGAGTCACGGATTATGTTTTTAACCAGGCTAAGTACATAAGTAAACTTACTAGTTTACTTATGTACTTAGCTTAAGTATCAGGATCGCGTAAACAATCTGCATAAAATACTTTTTATGCAGATTGTTTACGCGATCCTGACACTTTTCAAGTAGAAGCGATCCAGCACAGAAGCCGCTGCAAGCCTCTGACGCCGTTGAAGGTTACTTATTTATCATCACCCAGTGAATAAGTTTAGGGTAAATATGTTTTATGTCGTTGGAAGAACGCAGGAAATTTCCCTTTAATTTTATGTGTAATTTATTGACACAAAATTATAAAGCGTTTGACGCAATCGGTAACAGTTTTTAATTATAGTTGAAAGACTTGTAAAGCTTTGGCGCTTGTTAATAATATGAATAAATTCTCGGGTGAAAAAGTATCATCAAATAAAAGTGGGTCAATGTTATAACTCTGTCACGGTCGATGCTATGTAGCATACAAGGGTGCGAATAAAAACTCTTGTTTAGTCGCTAGAGATCTTAAGTATGACTTTGCTGTTTTAATTTTAAACTGGATTAAATCGTTTACTTTTATAGTAAATAGTTTTTAAATGCAGTATAACATTTGATAATAAATCTATTAATAGAACAATTAGACTTGGTAATGTATTCGCGATAAAACCAAATTCCATAATTACCGATTTGTTTTACAATTTGCTTATTGCATCTTTTATATCGCTAATTGACTCTCTCTTGACTAAGGGTTGCTTTAAACTTATAGTTCTTTAAACAAAAAGTAAGTACTCGTTTCTTCTTAATTACGTCAGGGATTTGTAAGATTAATATGAATTATAAAAGCCTTATTCTTCCAAGGATGAATTTGCCTTCGGCCTTGTAACGACATTGTTGTTGTCAACTCGACATAAACCTCGAGGGCTATTGAAATGTTGTTACGATTCCCCGAGGGCCCTTCGCAAAGGACAAAGTCTTGTAGGAAATTTAAATAAAACTATAAATCATATAATATCGTGATTTCTATGATTACAGATGCATTTTCTGTGATGCTGTAGAATAATTATAAAAATCTATTTATGAACACGATGTGTGAAATAAATAAACACGATTCAATTTTATTGATAATGATTATTGATGATCATAAATTAATTAAAATATAAATTGTTAGGTAGTGATAGTTTTCTCTGGCATGCGCGAGAAAATTCAACAAAATGAGTATACTACGACCTAAAATAAAAAAGGCCCTGTTTCATAATAAAGTCTCATAATAACAAAGGCTTAAAGTATTAATATCCATATTATTGAATATGAAAACTCTCAACATCCCATGGGTTTAATCCGTCCGCACTTTTCCAAATAACATCAATTTATCTCCGCCGAAAGTTATCGAAAAATATTCCATGCTATCCGATTTGCAATAACCGAATTCAGTTTTATTACGGTCGTTAATAAATTACAAAAAAGGGAACGCGAGTGTTTCCATCTATACTGGAATACTCACAATCAATAAGAGCATTCCCATTTGTGAGTTGCCATATACAGTAAACACGGGACCGGGGGTGTTTATTTAGATTTATTACACTGATATGAGAAGTGTTTTTCTTTTGAAGGGGAATTGTTTGGATGTTTTTATACCATGTGCAACAACAATTTGGATTCCGGCACGGCATGGGTACGCGGGAAGCGATTTTTGCATTAAATACTCTAGCAGAAGAAACTATAGAGATGCAGGAAGACGTGTACCTTTGTTTCATTGATTACGAGAAAGCATTCGACCGAGTCCAACATGAAAAACTGATGGATGTCCTTGATAGAAGAGGGGTGGATGAGAAGGATCTCAGGTTGATCGGAAATCTGTACTGGTGCCA
>DWLR01001014.1:0-20502 GCA_018246295.1 Papilio alexanor hazarajatica
CCAATGATGTTATCAATGGGGGAGGCCTATGTCCAGCAGTGGACGATCATAGGCTGAGGTGGATGGATGGATGGAAATAACAAATGAAAGACAATCTTTGCAATCTCTAACATATTTGAAGATAATAAACATACATATTAACAACTGAACTATGCTTTTAGTATATGTTATTTGAATTGAATAAACTTCAAATTTGAATAAATAATGCTACAGTGAGCAAATTAAATGGAAGACATTTATTTATGCCATATTCGTACGAGTTCAGAGAAGGTGCATCGTATCTGAAAATAAACAGCTTCAGCAACGGAGTAGCCTTAAATGTTTTCTTCCATCTCAGCGGAAACATTTAATTTTTCATCTTTTACTTCTTTGTAGATGCTCCGTAGCAATATGTGGTTTCAAAGACCGGACCTTCATTTTGAATCTACGTAACTGACTTTTTTGTTTAAAAGAAGCGTTTTTTATCTTCTAGTTAAATAAGGACAATAAAGAGCACTCCATCTTCAGTTAACATTCTGTTTAAAAACATTTGAAAATTGGATCGTTGAAAGCATAACTTTGAACTATAAATTTGAATCCTGTACTACTTAATGTATATCGCAAGATGTTATTGCTGTTCTTCCAACCAATCAAACCAATTGATAATTGATTTGAACTAGATTTTTAGATATTCGACGCGAGTGCAGTGTTACAAAAAACTAAATTCAATCTGGATTTTCAAGACTGTCGAAAATCGTAATCCTTTCTACACAAAATGTAGAATTACTTTGGTAACGTGATTGCTTCCAATTTGATTTTAGTTTAATCCAAGAAAGTATTTGTCTTAGCATCACGATTGGACAAAACAAACTTTATTATGTCTTCAATTCAAGTATCTACAGGTTGAAAAACAACAGTCGCTTTTCAGCAATCATCTCATAACTATATGTGATAAGAAACCTTTCGCCATAAGCTAGGCATTGATCCATATATGATAAAAACTGTTACTGTTTTTGTTAATTCGGCCATTTTTTTCACATGAAGATCGTTTAGATTCTGAATAAATACTTCTCAAACTGTATTTTACATGGGAAAATATCCGAGAAAAAATGTTGTTACCATTAAAATCCGTCAGTGACTGTTTTTATTTTAAAGTCCATTTGTAACATTGATGAAATCTCTGCAAACAATATTTATATTTCTGAGAAGCATATGCAATTCAACAAAGTGACATTAAACAATAAACATATAATATTTATTAATCCAAATTTAGTAAAGCATTTCATTTACATAATTGGAGACGAACCCTTGTCACAGCAAATAGGATTATATGAAACGTATCTTTCTGTGTCACGTTACTTTGAATATAGACGAAATAATGACCTACATACAAGAAATTGTTAACAATAATGTAACAGACATAAATCCATATACATAAAAATCAATGTATATGTTTGTTTTCTATGAGAGATGGTTTAGGAATAAAAGTTTCATTAATCATAAGCCATGAATGTTAGATTGTGATGAAACTGAAAACAAAAAAATAGTTTTTAAGTTTTTACATTACGCTTTGATATTATTTCTATTTTATAGAGATAGATATAGATATTTCTTTTTTTATTACTGAGGAAGGTTAGCGTCAGGCAGGCGGCCGGCCGTAAGATTATAGCCAAAACTAGTAACAGTATGTGCTCCAGTAGAATCCAGGATATATAGATGAGTAATACATACTGTGCCGGCCTGTACACAATACTGTAAATGTTAAATAAAAAAATAGGCACTCACTCCCGTTACCTATAGGGGTAGTTGCAGATTTTGGAAAGTCTTTCGATACTATTTACGATGCAGATTCTACATATCTACGAATATCTACTCGTCGGTCGTATTCCTATCATCACATTTATTTACTATGTTACTACTATGGTCAATATGAAGGTCCATCTAGAAAGCCCCCTGCCAATAACTAGTAACATATATATTATAATTTAACATACTATCTTAGTAATGAAATAAATATTAGAGCCCGCAGTAGCAAATGCGGTTTCATAAATGGACCAGCTCGACTGTCAACACTGTAATCTATTTCTGTATATGACTTTGTTAGTTATGTTTTATTTTTTCGACATCAACAACAACAATAGCGTAAAATTACAAAAAGGGAAATAACAAGTTTAGTACATCCTAACTTGTTAAGCTTCTTAAAACTTATCCTTTGTCCCGAGTGTAAGAGAGACGAAAACTTTTCCTCCTAAAGTTTGTTGTCGAAGAAAATTATATTCTGTAAGTTTGAGTACGTCGCTGTGAATAAGAAATTGTTATGTTTATTTTTAATATTATATTAACTTGATGTACACAGATTTATGAAAGTTGTAAATTTTATAAGAAAGAGGTAAATCAGGTTTCATTTCACACATGATGTTGCCCGCGGCTTCGTACGTATTTGTTTCTTATTTCTCTTGTTATATTTTTTTACAATAAACTTCGTGTACAATAACTTCTAATTAAAAGTAAAGAAAGTTTGTTAAATATGAAAATTTGTTATTACCAAAAAAGATTAATTACGAGGAAAAACTGACATTGTAAATTAAGCTTATAATTATCTATGCCCAGAGAACAGTTCATTTTCAGATCTAAAGATACCCTGTAATGTCAATAGGCGTAGGCTGCTCTTTTCCCGCATTTTATTGCCCCATAAGCATCGAGTGTTTGACACGAGTGTACTTCTTATTGAAATAGTAACATTTATATCGGGAAGGTTGCAAAACATTTTCTACGCTGCACAAGCACACTGCTTAGACGTCATCAGGCTTAAGTTATTGTTACGCCGTTATTCTTAGTAATCGCAATTGATAAAGTGTGATTGCCAAAAATAAAAGTTCGATTTTAAAAGAAAAGTCAACATTTTATTCATAATTCATTATGAGTACTTAATTTTCATATATATCCATACATAGAATTTAGTATAAAGACTTAAGTATTTACCACGAGGTTGTCTAATCACATACAAAAATAATTAGTTCTCATCCGACCATATCTTGTACTCTCAATACCATATATCCCCGCTTAAGTAAGAAAAACCAGATTCCCGCCTGGTAGGAAAGTTTGTTATAAATATATTCAAGAAACACAATATTTATAATTTCGTAATATATTTGTTAACACCAATATCTAATTACAAACTAGTCGCCATTACAAAGCCTTATCATATAAGAATACATTACAATCTATAGTAATAATTCCATCAAAAATTACAACAGGAAAAAACTATGCATAGTTGAATACACGCTTAAGTTGAAATTAAACTTAGATCAGTCGACACAGGAGTATAATAATTAAATATTTATCCCAAAGCTATACGTAAAGGCTGGAATGGCTCAAATATATCTGCAACCCATGTCTGAAGCGGTGACTACAAATGAAACATTATTTTTCGTATTAATTTCAATACTAATTTTGAATCTACCGTTTTAAATTCAATTCACATTAATGCGATGAATAGGACAGGCAAGTTGATTATGAATAGGTCAGATCAATTCACCAGTTTTATTTTTAGTGACACCATCAAATTTGACAACCGTATACAAATCTGCATCATAAACAATAACTGATATGGATATTCTTATAAGAATATACTATATATATAAGAATATAATATAAAGTCTCTGGCTATGATTCTAACATTTACTTTAATGTTGATTAAATAACTTTAAATATTTTATACCTACCTATAGATTCTAAGTATGTTTTAAGTAATTTTTGATTGATAGTAGTTGCCAATGTCATATGTTTTTGAAAATCATCAGCACGGAAAAAGTTCAGTCAAGATGCTTAAAAAAATCTATATTTAAAATTATGATTTTAGCCTTTAGGCGATAATAAAGCGTGTTAATATGGAATGTGTTTTATATCATGACGCTTATTCTGTTATAAAATTAAGATTTTGATAATATTATGTTGATACAAATATATTTAACATTTGACAAAATGATTCAGCGAATAGCACATTTTTAAATACATCCCCACTACGACAAAGACTTAGCCAATAGACAGTATAGCGATATCAATTTCATATAACAACTAGTCAAAATAATTTCAATTGATATACGATACATAGATATCAATATTATATTTAATTTTAACACGATTTAAAGCTTCATTTTCCTCTTATAAAAACAGTAACGTACGTACTCCATTAGTATATTGTGCAACATTTAGTAAAAAGAAGGTTCTGTTAGTAAAATTTCTTGCAAAATGTTCAGCTACTTTATTGTCCGACACTAAAAGAATGTTTTGAACATTCGCCATTTCAACAGTACTTGATTACGAAGTATGAATTCCATTTACATAGTCTGAGCTTAGCTTGATACCTTTCAATCGAAAGTACGTATAAATATCAATGGAAAAATGTGCTTACGTTATTTAAGAGACAATAAATCTACAAAATACCTTACCGATTGTTATGTTTAGATCAACATGCCAATTTCAAGTCTTGCATTTGAAATGTGCGTATTTTATAATTACAGTATTAAAACAGTTTGATACAACTGCGTAGAAACAAGAAACAAGAAAATCAACTGTTAATCAATTCAGGTGATTCAATCAGAGTTTCAGTATCAGATGAGGGCATAAAATTTGCTTCTACAATTAAAATTACATTTCAAACGTCCAGGGTTATAAATAATTCAACTCTGGATAAATAATTAGATCTCTAAGGAATAAATTCATCATCTACTTTAACATTTATATCTATGTTACTTCTGTCTACATTCCAGTATCACTTATCAGCAGAAGTTATAATTTACCTTTTCCTACAGTAAATGGACATACAATCGTTTATCATCCTTATTGAATTTCACTACTGATACAATTTTGGCATCGCGAGATTACCTTGTTCGGTAAGTTTTATAGAATGAAGTTGATCGTTCCGAAGTCTTTCCTCAGTTATTGTGATACTCTCGCCTCAGATTTATTCTTCATCTCTTCATCTGTAAGTGTTTATTAATTTTAATGATATTTCGCCAAAATTTTCTTATCGTTAAATTCAAATTTGAACCGTTTCGAATCTAGTTTATTAACAAGATCTTAATTTAAATAATGTAAGACAGCAAAAAAGATAACTAATGATATGTAATGAAGTTGTACAATACATTAGAATCAGATCGTTCTTGACCTCAGTCATATGTAAACGTCAAATCTCTTTTTTTTCTATTTGTTACAATATCTATTTTTTACTCTAAATATAAGGTGCTCGCTATATTGATAAGATTATGTACTCTATCGCTAAAAAATGTACAAAACAATAATGATCATCTCTAGAATCTTACCTTACATTTAAACAACTCAAACCGGCGTTTTGCTGGTCGTTTGAAGGCAGAGCGATATTCGTCGGCAAGCTCTTATTCAATGGATACCACTGCGCGACCGGCTTCCGCGAATTGTCGAGCATCTCGAGCCAGTGGTCGCGCCCGATGCCGATCAGCGATGAGCCGATGGCCGTACAGCCAATCAACTCGTTGGGACCGATCCTAATATCAAATTGAACAAATTAAGATTGTTGAAGGTATCTTTATGTTGGGTTTAATCTAACTTTCTATAAAAAAAATACAAAGTGATTCTTCTTGTTTATTTATAAGTCCTATTGTGATCTCTAGCGTCGACCTAAGCGCGGTTTTTCATCTATGCCTTGAGTTTTGAATCCGAATAGAGTTCTAGATCAACCACTGTGAAATAAAAACCGCCATTTTAGCTCAACCACTGTTGAGTAAGAAGCAGCAGTGACCATTGCATGAATATACCGGATCAACCGGAAAAGTCTCGACCTCATGCCGACGTGAACCAGAGACCACTGCGTTTGTTTCCATCTAGGCCCTAGATGGAAACAAACGCAGTGTGTGTGTGTGTTCACTCAAGTACCACTCCCTAGATTCTAGGGAGTGGTACTTGAGTGAAGTCACATCACTCTCAGTCACTAAAGTACTCGTAAATACTTATGTACTTCTTTGTTTCGTCTTCAATCTTCTTCAAAAATAATCAAAATAATTAAAATCTTTAAAAGATGCTCTGTATCTGGGGGAAAGACAGTTTTATGTGAGATCAATGATGACTTTATTGTGACAATACTTACATGTCGTAATCAATGACTTTGACGAGCAAGGTGACGTCATAGACGTTCTCGTACGGCAAGTCGAACACCAAAGCCTCATTGTACACCGGGCTAAGTGTATTCTTCTTTACAGTTGTTTTCTTCTTCTTGATTCGTTTGCCTTGACATATGAGGCAAATTTTGACATAGGGATCTGCAATAGAATGCGTTTATTTAAAAGTGGCTTGTTTGTATGTTACCCTCGGGGATTAGAATTATGGTTGTAAAAGTATGGCTTAAAAGATGATGTTGTAAATAAAATTGAGAAAGGTCTTCGCCATCGATCTATTTGTGTAAGTACCTTGACTTAAGTTTTCATCTTTTCATATTTTGTAAACTTTAAATGGTTAATTTATTTTGAACAATAAACTGGGATATGAAGGTAAAGGAATATTTTCTATCTTACCTGACGACCCATTTATGTCCATAGCTTTCAAATTTCTGCCTTTAATGACAGTGACCGTGAGCCGCCCGGCAGTAGGCAGGTAACATAGCGACAGCATTAACTCGCCCAAATCTTTCTTCTCCTGTTAACGAAATATTTAAATTTAGTTCTTTGGTAAAAAAAACATATTCAAAAATATTTTCGATATTAACGAATTCATGCTGTTAATACCTTTAGAAATTACTCATTTAAATACATATTAAAATTTCAAGACGAAAATACTAAAATCTTTCTTGTCTATATTTGCTTTTAGTAAGAATTAAAACTATTAAATTTCGCTGTAATTCTTTTCTTATATTAATATTTTCTTCTTGAAATTATATATTAACGTTCGTTACCGTTCTAATCACTTAAGTCCCGATTATTGTTGTTACAAAATTATTCTAATATATATATAATATTATAATTTAATAATATATTAAAAGTATAACACAATTAGGCACAACAAAATTACTAAGCCTTTCTTAATAATTCAAAAGACATTCAAGGTTCCCACCGGTAGCTACGTTGATGAAAGTTCTATACAGCCTTGAAATTCACACCAAAGGATCGTCGCAAGCGTAAAGAGAGCGAGAAAAGGCAATATTGCCCCTGAAGTACTTGATTAATGACACCTAATCTTACGTAATTAAGCTTCGAGCAATTGGATTACTTAAGTTAAGGATTAATTCATAGCACGTTAATCAATTAAAAAAATGTTCATAATGTTTTTTTTAATGCAGCAATAAATCAGTTTAAGTTATCTTCAAATGTTGCAACATTTGAAGAATTGAAGCAACTTTCATCTCATTTTACCAGCTTTACTATTAAGTAATTGTTTTTAACCAAAATAATAATTTTGCTTGCATTTATAATTAAGATCCTTAGATTAAGTTGAATCGTGGGTATAAATTACAAGTAAATCCTCATTGACTTATGCTTTAATATATGACATATAAACTGCTCGCGCCTCTAGCTAGTTTTATGAAGATTTTGGTGATTTCTCAATCAAGTTAACTCGTGCAATAAACAGCGTATTGTTAGTTATTGTCTAAGCTAGTGGTTTTTACATCTCTGCATTTTATAGATTGTTACATTTATTTTACAATTTGGAACTACATTTTTTTTCTTAAAACTTAGTATTTTTATACATAAATATAATTTAGTATGCTTTATCAAAGCTTTATAAGAATACGCAAATAGGATCAGCTGTGTAGTTTCATGTATTCATAAATTTGAGTCATTTTTTAAAAATGTACTCAAGTTTATTAAAATCAACTTTATTTGTACAATTATTCGAAAACATACATTGAATTTACAATAAAAAAAATTTCCAATCACTATAAAGTTCCTATAAAAGTATGGTTCAAAATTTATGCTCTATTAATTTTATTGCATTGCTATTAAGTTCCATTCGCTGTCTACTCTAACTCTTAAATATCCAAATCCAATATCATTTGTGTCCTTACTAATTTCGTCACTAATTTTACACTGTATTTTTTATCAAAAAAAAATTACTTAACCCGACCAAATCATTTTTATTTTATAATAAAACGAACTTCACCTAACTTAACTTGTGCCCTTTTCACCATTAATACCAATTTTTCCCGAAATTTATGGAAGGGAAAGACAGCAGTCGGACGCAAATTTCGAGTAAAATAATGATTGCGACACAACTCGGATAAGCTCAGACTTTCTTAATTATAAGGGTACCTTATAATTAAGAAAGTCCGAGCTTCAATCGAGAACTCGTCTTTTTTACTCACAGAACTCGGCAACTCCGCTAGTATGTACCTGTGGAGCAGCTAGAATGTTCATCGTGTACTCGATCTCCTGCGTCAGGTCGGCGGACTCCAGAAGACCTTTGAGGACTACGTGGCCGATCAGATCATGGCGACTGAAGCGGTCGAAGTCGTACACGGAGAATTGTAAATAACGCTGACGCAGTTCTTCGTAAGGTACGCTGCGAAGAAATCACTTAGTTATAGCTTGAATAAATGTTATAGTTTGTATAAAATTAAATTCTGACCGACTGACGTATCGTATGACACTTTATTCTTTAAAATCAGTCCAGTCGTTTTTGTAAAGCATAAGGTCACAATGGATCGGTTTACTGCTTATGATTGAAATCACTTAAAAAGAGGAAGTTCTCAATTAGCTTATATTTTTAGTTTGTACATCAGAATTTTGTTATTCGTGAACCGATTTCAGAATATTTTTGTTGGGGAGGGGACACCGTAAATGGGTCCCCTTAAATTTTGAATGTCATTGAACCTAGGCTTCCAAAGATATACAGAAAATGTACATATTGATAGATTTAAGACAAGCCCTGTTTGGATTTGATGGATTTGTAGTGACACGTACCGCGGCTAAAAATCACTTAATGATTTCAAATACATGTAACATTATTTACATTTTAAGTCGGTTTTGATTTTATTAAAAAGATAAAAGATTAATTAAATTAATTGCTCTTTTAATTAAATGTTTAGTAGAAGATACCTAAACAGGAAAGTTTCATTGAAGACCGGATTGAGATTCTTGCGGTGCACTTTCGTCTGGAACTTCTTCTTGCGGTCGGGAAGCAAGAAAACCTTGATGTAGGGATCGCTGCTGCCCGATACGTCCTTGATCGGAAGGTCGCGTGCCTCGAATATCTAAACAAGTTGTCAGAGACGCATGTTTATTCATGAACGCCCATTTTAAAAAGGAAATTCTGTCGTCAATGACGATTTTCACTTATAGAAGCCCATCTTTATAAATAAATACTGTTTAATAATTTGTTATCTTTGTAGTTAAAGATATTATCTCAGAAAGACCTGTGAACCATACTTGTAGGTATAAATAAAAGCTACGCCCTTTTTTTATAACGAGTAAAGTTTACAAACTCATCTGCAAACACAAGCGCATGCTATATCTAAAAAGTAGATTTCCCTTTCATTCTTGTTGATTAAAAATTTAGTCGTCGTAGTCTAAATATACGATACATCCGTTTTTCATTGAGTAACATAAATTACCGTACAAAATATTACCGTACATTACCATACTTCGAATTATTTAATAGAAGCATATTATCATGTATAAACTTACCTTCACCACAAGAGCTTCGACTTCTTGATCGTATTTGAGTGCAAAATGCAGCTTCCCGCAGAACTCCAGTTCGCCACTGTCTGTAGAGGACTGTCGTACCAACTCATTCTTGTAGAGCTCCGGCTAATGACAAAATATATATACTTAATTACATTATTTTATTTTGATTTATATGATTACTATTCGACTCATCCACACTAAGGTTATAAAAAGAAAAGATTTTGCACCACTGAACCGATTTTCAAAATTTCAACAAAAGAAAGCTCTTCTTTCAGCGAGTAACCCTGCCTATTCATATGTTTTTATATATCTAATCGACGACCGCTTGTCGCAGTGATAAGATACTTACCCTTCACGCCGTGGGGTCGATTCCCACCCAGGAAAAACATTTGTGTGCATGAACATGTCTGTTTGTCTGGTGTCTGGATGTAAAGACCACCGGAGGACGGGCAGCAGCGTCCTTTTCTTAGTACGGTGGAACATCCTGCGATCGTCAACCCACCTACCAAGCGTGGCGATTATGGCACATTTCCTACCAATGATGCCATCAATGGGGGAGGCCTATGCCCAGCAATGGACGGTCATAGGCTGAGGTGGTGGATACATGTATCTACTCGAACGAAACATAGCCGGGTTGCTAGTGTCAAATATATCAATCAGATAAAATAAACAATTCTTTAATACTACGCACTTACAACCCAGTAATCGACCGTCATTTTACGTATCATATAAATTAAATTCAACAGTTGTTTTTTAAATAAAAGAATACATTACACTTTGATTACACAAATAATATTAAACCACGGAGGTTTGTCCAGAATGTTATTTAACAATACATAATAATTGTTGTGTTAAGCTGGTATATCATTTTTAATTTTCTCACAACGGTAAAATCAACATTAAAAAATTCTTTTGAATATGTGAAGTAAATTGATCTTAAATATTTTAGTCAGTAAAGATAACCGTAGCTGTTGTTACCTTCAAAAGGTAATTATATAAAGTTCGCCTCATAAAATGTGAAATATATTTAATAATGTTACTTTTAACAAGAAAATAACAATTTGATTGTTATTTTCTTGTTAAATATTTTGTTGATATCTTTTTCGTCATAAATTCTTAAATCAATTTAATAATTTTTCAAAAAAAAACTAATAAAGCCATATTACAATAATAATATCAACTCCCAGGAAAAATTTAAAAACTTTTACAAATATCAAAGGGCTTTATGGTTGTTGTTTTTTTTTAACTTTTTATCGTTTGTTAATTGACGTCTCCGTCGTGACCTTCCGTCTCTCCATCCATATATTCGTCGTCTCCATACATATATTCATAAGCGTAGTTACAGCTAAATAATCAGCAAAATGGCTATGCTATCAGTTGTTAAGCTGAACATTAATTAAAACAAAAGAAAGACGAGTAATTGACAAGTAGAAACATAAATTGCCACTACATTATGAAGGTCATTACAACAAGAGACTAATCATGAAGTTTTCTTACACCGACTGAATCACAATAGGCGGCAGCAAATCAATTAAGTTTTTAATCTTTCCCTCTTTTCTACCACAACGCGTAGTTTGTAATTAGCCATTTCATTCAAAATATTTGTTGTTAATTATGAATCTAAAATAAAAAGTCTATCCAATCATCAAAGAGTCGTTACGATTTAACGGTTAAATGTTATCAATTCCCAAAATTAATATACTGTCATATCCAAATCATCGTAGTTTTCATATATAAATAATAATATGGTTGATTAAAAAAATATATTTATATTATAATAAGTCATTCCCCTGCCATTTTCCCACTTGCATAGGATCGGCACAGTATATATTCCACTTCCATATATCCTGGACTCTACTAGTGTCTATACTGGTACGAGTTTTGGCTATAGTTTTACAGCTGCTCACCTGCCTGACGTCAACTCTCCCCGGGAACATACTTATATATGGTATTTAATATGATATTATGCAATACCACAAAATACACAAAAAAAATTGTTTCCGCTCATATAACTTCTGTTCTGTATCTGCAGCACAGAAGATGTAAGTAGCTCAACGTTAGACTCCGGGTTCAATGGGTATTCCGATCTGTGTGTAGTTGTAGATCTGTTCCTGGCCAAATGCAGTACCTATTTTGTTTTAGCACATACCTTATATTGAATATTATTATCATACATATTATACTACTTGTTTTAAAAATATACTCATATATAAATTATTATAGCCATGTACTAAAATATTTAAGCTACAAGGCTAAACAGTACAGTAATAGGCAGATCAGGATTATAATGACGATCCCGTGAATGTATGACGTCATACGGGCTGGTAACCCTGGGCGCGAGCAGTCAAGGTCTGACCTGGTTACGTGTCACGGTCGCCGCTCCCCCGGGAACGTGCGCAACTCCGGGACATCACTTAAGAGATAACATTGATAACATACAAATAATAGGGCTCTTTGAAGGTAGAAATTATATTTTATAAAATAGCAACCCGTCCCAGATTCTATAACGTTTTCTTCATTAACTATAGCCTACTTCATGTCTCAATATATCCTATTTTAAGAGAAAATATTTAATTTTTGGTTTGTTACGGATAAATGCAAAAACAACTGGATTGGTTTTAATTTCTTTCTTATATCTAAGTTATATTATACCTTTTTATTTGTCTATTTATAGACACGAGCGATGCTGGGGTTGCTAGTATATAAATAATTATAATACCACTGCTGCGAATGCCGCGAAAATTAAATGGTATAATTTTCATTTAATTTTCCACTTTATAAATAAGCGATTCTGCACAAAATGTTCACATTAAACTAAATTGAAAATGGTAGTACAAATGTCACAAGTGACAATACTTTATGACAAGCTTTACGAATCGTCCGCGGCGGAACCAGTCGAAAGCTCGTCCCGGAAGCCGCGCCCCGGCCTGTCTGCTGGCTGTCGGCGCGACAACAGACAGAGTCGCACTGTATTGAAATTTGCTGTTCGCGTAAACTTTTGTTCAATTTCTATTTTTAAACAATTGTATTGCAACCAACGTGTAAAATAAAAGCACGTTCATTGTCCAGTTAAGTGATAAAATTCTCTTTCAATATGTGTATACGCCAGGCGCAACTGCACGATGATTTAAAAAGTATATTGCATCTACATATATGTATACTGGATTGAGTACACACCATGCCAAATGATTATCTATGAACTCTTCTAAGTTGCTTTGCTTGTATTAATTGTGTAAATTAAATTTTAAAACATCAAAGTAAAATTATGGTCTTATTATAAATTGATAGTTATTAATGCTAGTAATAAATTCATCAAATCAAAGCCAAACACTTTAATAATTTCACTATAATAGCTTGGCATCTTTTAATACGTTATTTTTGCAAACCCCAACTTTCTCAGGCTCATTTCTAAGAAGCTATGTTCAAAGCAAATTGTCAATTTGTTTTATAACGAAGATAATTAGAAATTCGATTATAATAAATTTAAAAGATGTGTCAACTACAAATTTACTAAGCGATGTATTAAAATATTTGCATCTTTGTAATTAAAATGTAATCAATTACATATTTTAAACGTTTTTTTTTATTTTTTTTTTATGGAGACAATGACACAATATTGCAACATAATAAAACACAACAATTTTTAATTTCTAATTAATTATATGAATAAATGAATACCTTTAATGTAAAATAATTATGCTTATTACTCGACTATTTAAGTACAAAGGTAATTGTTGGTAGGGGTTGGTAAAACTTATATCGATAAAATTAAAAGAATTCTAAAGAAAGGCGATATATAAGGAATTCCCGAAACCAACGAGCGATGATGAACCGAGGGATGCAAGAATGTAGAAGCGAGAGAAGTGGAATCTATAATCTCTGCCTACCCCTCTGGGTTACAGAGTTGTGTTATATATCTAATGCAAGTGATATACATATGGACCCTAAAAAGATTCAATTATTTTTTTTTTTTACTTTTCACGTGTAATATCTCTATTTACGATGAAACATAATTTTGCGAATGTATTAAAAATAAACTAGGGACTATTGATTGATTGATTTATTTATTAAGCTGTAGACTTCTTTCAATTTAAAGAATTTTAACATTAACTATGTATATAGCTATTTACATTAGCAACTGATACTGGATTACTTGAATTGTAAGTCTGTCCGTCTTTGAGACTGACCTAAGAAAGTTTTAATAATCCTGATGAATAGATGAACGGATAGTAAAGAGATAGATTCACAGTAAGTACATGAATAGCAAATATTGATTGCTATCTTCAACTACTCTTACTCGATTAAAATAACATGACTTTAACTTACAATTCAATTGATTTTCTTATTAAGATATTTGTATACTCGAGTTAAGAGAACGAAAATATAATTTTAAAAATCATTTATTAATCACAAAGCGTATCGGTTTTTGGCGAATTGAGTCTTAGATTTCAAATTTTATTTGTAAATAAAAGTCCAAAAAAAGAAGTCACAGACAGTGTTAACAAAGATTTTTGAGAATAAATTAATGTAACTTGATCTTGCCTTTCCTTCCTATTACTATATAATACTGACGTTTTTACTTTTCTGAATTCATTTCGGTTTTACAAATCCTTGTTAAAATATTAGGAAATTATACACGGTCGATTTACTCGGTCATTACTAGGTTATTATTGAGATGAATGGATGTAGAAGAGAGAGTGAGGTGTGCCAGGATCGCACCAAGTCTCTCCGGGTTACGGGCAGGAGTGTTATGTATGTATGTATGTATGATTTATTAGGTCATTAGTAGTTAATACTTACAATATCCAGTCTCCAGTCAATATCCAAATTTCTCCTCAGATAATTTAAGTCAAATTGCAGAAAACAACGATTGAGGTTTGAAATTGGATTAAGGACAAATTGGGATTTTATGTAATTATTTTTAATAAATGTGACCACGGATACGACTTTTGTTACAAATTTATATGATAATATGTTTAGTGAAATGAAGAAATTAAGTTATGGTACGCAAATTAAACAGAAGAACTACGGCAATAATATTATACCATAAAAACTAAATTTTATTGTATCATTTCGTGACTCGAACATAAATATGTCGTCCGGATAAAAAAGTCGCTGTTATCCGGCTATAAACAATTCGAGGGTCAATAAAGATCTCTTCAAGGACTATTAAGTTTTATGTTTATAATTAAATCTATGTTATATTCTTTTCACAAAGCTTGTAAATAATATGAATCGTCTTGCCTCTACTATGTAAAGGTATGGAATAAGGCATTTTTTTTATTTGCAACTGATTCTTACTGGTATTCAAATGGTAAGTGATCACCGACGTCGATGTACAGCCGTAACACCAGAAGAACAGCAGATGCGCTGCCGGTCTTGAAAGGAATACGCTTTTTTCATAAAAGGCTCTAAGTGATATTTGCTTGGAAAGCTCCAGCGGTAGTTGGAGACAGATCATTCCACAAGCCTTTTGTGAGACAGAAAGTTACGGAAACTGTATTATTGCCTATCAATTTGGACTTTTGTTGGACTTTTGTCATGTATAGTCATAGCAAAACTGCTAAATATTGTTCTTGACAAAAAGTTTTTAGAACACTTCTCGAAAATTTACACTAATTTTCTATTTTTATGGCAATGTTTGGTGGTAAGCCTTCTTAACACTGGCGGAAACACTGTTGACATGTTTGAAAGACGAATCAAACTTTAATATTAGTCTTCTAAATAGTAGAATAAATAAGCAGTTTTACCTTTATCAAGCCAATAGATGAATCGGCGCGCTCCAAGCTGCAAATGCTAAACTGGATCGAAGGCAGATCCAGTCGGTGCGAGAGTTGACGTTGGAAGGTTTGGTGACGCGTGGGCACGATCGGCAGCGTCGTCTGACGGAGCACCTGGGAAAAACAAATAAAGTAAGCTTACGCAGCTCACACTTTAGCGAAGACATTATTTAAACAAGGTAAGCCAGTTATTATTACTAATTCTTCCGCAGTTATTACTTTATTTAGTTCAACATCGTCATCACTAATGTAGCTTTTATGTTTTTTTACTCTTGTCTGTGGAGCGATCTCAAGTCCTGTGCATTGTGCCGTCGTCTTTATTTACTCATACGATAAAATATTATTTATCAATAAGTAATTAAATCATATTTCTAATTGAGATAACATTTATATTCGTAAAGTTTTATGATTCAATGAAATTGTGAAGAAGAAACAGAGCCCATTTAACACAATACAAAACACACATTTTATTAATCTCAGAATATTTTTTTATATCGTACCATAAACTCCCAATAACACTGACTAAGACGAGAAATAAAAAATACTAAAGGTTAAAATACACAATAAGATTTCAAGTTGGCTAAAACACGATTTGTTTTTATTAACGGAAAACAATTTCGTTAAGAACGAAACACATACTCTGATACGTCCTAGTCGACCTTTTCGTCCTACAAAAGTGACATTCACCAGTAAAGATTCGTTAGAAAGACTACAGCGTCTATAAACATTATTCCTCGCTTAAGCTAAAACGTTTTGGTGGTAATGTTATTTATCTGATATTCCTGTTTTTAAACACATGTCTTGGTGTCATTGTTTTCATGACATCGCTTGAAGAAGAGACAACTTGACAATCTGAAATAACTCATCTGACTTATTAGCTGAGAGATTCATCTTTAAAAAGTTTCAAATGAGGTCCAGATGTAGTTGGCTTTATTTTTCGAATCCCAGAAAAAACGATAAGTTGCTTTCCAAAATGTGTAGTGATATGAAAATGTTATTTAAATTAATATGTACCTTTAACAACATGTGGCGACGAGTTTCGATCTTCGGATCGGTCCGACTGTTGTCGATAATAGTTCCAGTATATTTTAAGTATGGCGATTTGATTGACGAACAATTTGCCAATGCTTCCGTCCAATTAAGACATGAGTCAAGAGAAGAGTAAATAGGCAGATGCTAAACTGTTGCGTACCATCTTACTCTTATATTTACGTATAGCTATCTTTTTCTGGTAAAAACTTGTCTTTGTTAAATTTGTATTTTGCTACAGGTTTAAAAAAATCTTTTGTATTTGTGAAACATTCCATAACTTAAAATGTATTTAATTATTTAATTTCCATTCTTGGACGAAGAGAACCTTTTGTGCTGTCAACGAAAACACCTTGCGGCGTTCCCTTTGCTTTTCTTATATTTAAAATGGAATTATATAATTCTGTCTCATAATAAAGTAATTTCATTAAAGCGAAGTATGTCCTCCCGTATCTGTGCAAATACATATGAACCAAGTATATAGTGTCATAAATATGAAAGCACCCACGCTCTTTTTAAGCTATTAAAGAGTGAAAAAGTGTCGGTATTCTGGAAGTCTAACCTTTAATGCTTAAAAACGTGTTCATTCTCAAAATTAATATCCCATCTCGATCACGCTTGTATTAGTTTTACCTTGTTAAATTAAAGAATATTGCTGGTTATAAAGACAAAAAAATAAATATACAAAAAAATAGCCCTAAAGTATAGCGCAACTTACGAATTGCCTAAGAGGAAGAAGTTGAAGTAAGTCAATAGACAAGAGTGTGCAGTATTCAGAAGCAAAGTTTGTAATATCAGATTTTGCCATTATACTGGAGGCGAGTTTCCAACAAATAGGATTAAATTCCCCTCAAATTGATTGCTTTCAGATGGATGCTTTCATAAGCAACAATATCGAAGTACTACGGAGCGATGCTAGTTCACTAACAGAGTTTATTGTTTGGCAACTCATGGTCCATTCGAGATTATTTTAGAGAGACTTAGACTAACAAAGTAGGTGTACTAAAGTAGGTACTAACTGCTTTAGTTTTAGTCTTTAGCATAAGGCAATACCACTGGTGCTACGGAAGTTTTTGGGCGGATCTATTAAAATTAAGCGACCCACTATCTGTTTTGCGTTACCGATATGATATCGACAGCAAAAAAGAAAATATTGTGGTGAATAAGAAAACTTAGGGTAGAGTAGAGATGAAGATTTAACAGTGCTATTTTCATCTTTACTAGAAACTGCTACGGATTAGGTTCCTTCAAAAAGTTGTAAGAAGCTGCTCTATTACCCAATGTTAATTAAAAAACTAACTACTACTAACTACTACTAGACTAACATTAAAAAAAAGTTTCAGAAGCGGTGTCAGTTTTAGAAGTATTTCTAAATTCTATTTACGTTTACTTAAGTGCGAATGCAACAAAACCTAAAACTTTATAGACAACTTGCTCAATATTCGAGAGTACGTGATGAAACAAGTTATATTGAGATTGAATTTATGCGGAAATAATACGTGACATAGCAATAACATTTTGGATGATGTCATTGACCTCATAAGTTTGTGAAGCTTCTTCAAAATATCGACATCGGTATCAGATCAACGTGTACTGAGTTTGTTACTTGTATTTTTTAACTTCCAAGTAAAACGGCAAACTTTTCCAGTAACTTTTGTGTTTTGGTAGAAAATTGAAAAGTGAATGGACTGTAAACGAAATTTACTTTTCAATAGAAGTTTTATTCACCTTTACTAACATTTTTATGGCTGCAAGTTCACTGAAAATTATCGAGGCTCTGCTTTTAAAAAGGGTCAAATAACTTAAGCAGTTTTTTTTTTCGTTTACCTTTGCGCGTCTATTAGGGATTGTAAAAATGTATGAAGTTATTCTTCCATTCATTTGTCCCCTGTTTTACCTTACTTCGTATAAATGTAATTCTTCTCCAATAACGTTCTAAATTTTTGCTACTTATGTATATACATATTATGCAATTTATTTATTTAATAAGAAACAAGGGACTGACTACACCTCTATAACACTCCAAAGTAAAATAGCAATTAAATGACAACACGCACTTTAAAATCAAAATGGAAAGACACAATGGAAAGGACATACATATGTGCGGAAACATTATCTTCCTGTGAGTCGGGCAATAATCTATCTTCTCCAACACAATCTAATGTTAATCACGTACTCTTTTTCTGCAGCGCCATCTACTGATGGATTACCGTCAATTGATCATGTGGTTTTACCTTTTTCCCGGCGTCTTTGTGCTCCTGGACGTACTCCTGCTTCAGCGGCTCGGTCTGCAGGTCGGGCAGCGAGTGGCTGATGCGGATCGCGGCCTGCCGGGACTGCGAGTCGCAGTTGCTATCCTGAGACTCGCGCCGCGACCTACGGAAACATCTAACAATAAAGAAAAATTTAAACCTTAGAATCTAGGAAGTGATATTCTGTACTAATATTATAAATTTAATAACTTGATTATTACTTATTTAACAATTGAGGCTAATTAAACATTTTTTGGAATAAGTCTGGCATAAAATATTTATTCCAGATGACGGAGAACCACAAACAAGAAGTACAAAAACACAGAGATTTACATACAACGCAACCGTTAGTATACAACCTATAAAATGCATGTCGGATCATTCAGCCACCCTCATAACGTACAATTTGGTTAATCGACTAAAGTATGTTTATAATATTTCATATATTATAGATATTTATGTTATATAAAATATTTCGTTTCTTATTTCATTTAATGACACAGTTTATTTTATTATACGATTCATAAAACTTTAAGATTGCGTCAATAACAATAATTAAATTAATTATTCTACGTTATAAAATCTATAAATAACTTAAGCTAGTTGCGAATTTCGCAAAATGTATCGAATTCACCACGTGACCAGTCAGAAATAAGTTATGAAAATGTATTGTTCAATTCTTGATGACTATAAAAATTACAATTTAATATGGTGTTTTGAAATGAAGGAAAATTATACTGAAAGCCATTGAAACTAATAAACTGTGTTAAAACTTAAAGTTGTTATTATATTACAAGATAATTTATATAACATTAAACTTTGAAACAGTCAAAAAGTAAGCGATAAAGTAATTGAAGCGATCAAAATTGTTTCCGAGACAGGTCATTAAAGACCACGAATAGAAAACATCTGCAATCATACATTATCCTTACCGTCCCATTAGCCAGCGCCACGTCGCAGCGCAGTGGTAGCCTACAGCTGCCAGGAGGATGGCTGCCATCGCTGCCAGAAGCACGGCTGCCACGTAGTCCAGGGAGCTGCCACGCACGCCCGACTGTTGCCCTTCCAAACCCTTTGGCACCCAAGCACCTCCTGGCAAAACCAGATCATAGTAGTGACAAATACCTTCTTCTATGAACAAGTTATAGTTAATTTAAAAAAACAAGCCCGACTGACACGTAAGCTACTCCAGCGAAATTTGAGAATCAAATGACATCTCACTCGTAATAATCGATCCAGCCGCTTAGTCATTAGGAGGTCACAATGGAACAGACACAAATACATATATACCCACGTAGATATATACACACATACCTACATAACGAAAAACATTACCCTTCTGTCAGTCGGGCAAAAACCTTAAAACCCGACTGACTTTATGATTATCGTCACACGACATGTAACCTATTTCACTCCAAGAAGGGAACGAATCAAATGGAACCTCTTTCAAATCGGTCCACCTCTTTAGGCTATATAGGTCACAATGGAGCGGACATTCATACGCCCGAATAAAACTACACTTCTAGATCAGACGGATAGTTATTTCAGATATCTAAATTACTATTGTTTTCCTAAGTAGTTAAATATTATATCACATTTCTTCTTTGGGTTTATTCGACAATAATGTGTTCTAAAGGTTTTATTATTTTTATAGAATAAGGGAGGCAAAAGAGCAGCGGGTCGCCTAACATTAAGTGAACCGACCCCCATGGACATCCGCAATACCAGAGGTACTGCAGATGCGTTGCCGGCCTTTAAGGAGGAAGTACACTCTCTGCTTGAAGGCCCCTAAGTCGTATCGGTTTGGAA
>DWLR01001015.1:0-20500 GCA_018246295.1 Papilio alexanor hazarajatica
TGGAATGGCGGCCACGCACAGGTCGACGCAGCGTGGGCAGGCCTCCTACCAGATGGACCGACGATCTGGTCAAGGTTACGGGAGTGCACTGGATGAGGATGGCGGAGAACCGATCTTTGTGGCGATCAATGGGGGTGGCCTACGTCCAGCAGTGGGCGACCATAGGCCGAGATGATGATGATGATGATGACGATAACTCATTAGTACCAATTCCAGAAATCGAAATTTACAGTGTCAATTTGTTAATCAAAGCCACTAAATAACTAATAACTGTATTTTAAAACTTAAAAGGTTGTTTAAAAGTAGACAATGCAGTCGCTATTTAAAGCAAATAAAGAACATCGCAAAGTTTAAGCACCGTTTTCAATTTAACAAGCACTTGAAAAATAAACTCCAGTTTTATTTAACTGTCCGAGAACATTTACGGCTGTTTTAGTTGCAAGTACTCTCCTATCTCTCTGTCAGATAGTTTTGATGTATAGGGCAAAATTTTTATTGAAATCGAAACTTAATAAAATACTAAAATTATATATTCACAGCATAATTTAGGAACAGGGAGTAAAAACTAGCTTATGCAAAAAAGTGCCATTTAATTTTTTACCCAACAAGGATTCACGTTATTTTTCAAAAGAATCCTTCCTCATGAAATCGGAAGTTAGTCACTTCTTTTTATTTACTTTTCTTATGATAATTTTTTTTAACGGATAGTGGCGAGAAGTTGACGAGAAAGAAGTTACAAAGAAGGGACGGGGAGCGAAAGTCTGAGAACAACACTCCTCCGACGGATTGCGTAAGTGTGAATATCTCTACGTCACTTCATTATTCAAATTAAAACCATATGAAAAGTATACATAGTGTGTATCGTTTACCCGAATTTACGGACGAAATCTCTAACTCAATATACAAGCTACAAGATGTCTGGCTGCTATGGTTATCGCCAGCGATCGGGAAGCATGTCGTGATCAATAACACAACAACAGACTTCGTTTCGTTCGTTTCCACCGGCAGCGTAGTCCTATGATCGTAATAACCAGTGATCGGGGGTCGTAGAAAGTGGCATTATAGATGACCTAGTCGTCGACCCGTTTATGTCGTTAAATTGCGTCCAGACCATCGGAGGACGGGCAGCAGCGTCCTTTATTAACACGATGGGACATACATGCGATCGCCAACCCGCCTGCCAGGCATGGCGATTATGGCACCTTTCCCCCCAATGATGGCAATAATAAAAAATCGGCCCCCAGTACCCGGCAGCCCCGCTGTTCCTGGCTACGGTAGCGGCCAGGGTGACGGCGGGGCGGAAGGTGCTAAGAATCTTCGGATGAGATCCGGCTACCACACCCGACGACAACTGGCCCTGGCAACATGGACGAGAGGATCGCGGAGCTGGAGGAAGAATTCAACAAATTACGCTGGGACATCGTAGGGTTATCCGAAGTCCGAAGACAGGGGCGACATGTTAACCCTCAAGTCCGGTAACTTGCTCTTCTGCAGGGAGGGCGATCAACAGTCCTAGGGTGGTGTCGGGTTTATCGTCCACAAGTCCTCGTGAACAATGTGGTGAAGATCGAGAGTGTGTCAACTAGGGTTGCGTACCTTATACTCAGAATAACCAAACGGTATTTGCTGAAGGTCTTACAGGTTTACGCACCGACTTCGACGCACTCTGACGATGAGGTTGAACCTATGTATGAGGATATCTCACAAGCCATACATAGTTCCAAATCTATTACACTGTTGTCACGGGGGATTTCAACGCGAAACTGGGCAAACGGGACAGAGACGAGCTGCGAGTGCGCAAGTTTGGATATGGACACCGGAACCACCGGGGCCGCCTTCTGGCCGACTTCATGGAGAAGGAGGGGCTCTGTATGATGAACCCCTTCCTCGACTCGAAGCGGACCAGACAGGATGTGGACCTGGATGAGCCCCGATGATGCTATGAAAAATGAGATAGACTTCATCATGTCGAGAAAGAAGCAAAAATTCAATGATGTCTCAGTGATCAATATAAAGCATTATAAAGCAACGTAAAGCTTGAGCGAAGTCGGCTGATTAAGTCTACACTCCGACCAGCATCCGTCCATATCCAAGGTTTCGACAGCTTTCAGCTCGAACTGGTTTGAATGCCTGGGAAGTAGTGTGGACGATCTGAATGACCGGTACGTGCAGGCTGTTCAGACGGTGGGTTCCAAGTTCTTTAAAACCCACCGTACAAACGCTTCCAATAAGCTCTCAGACCACACTCTGGAGCTCATGTAGGAAAGGCGGGAGATGGTCCTGCTCTCTTCGGATGACGTGGAACGATACCGGCGGCTAAATAGACAGATTTCGAAGAGCATTAAGCACGACATACGCCTCTTTAATACAAACCGTATTAAAGAGGTTATCGAGCGGAAAAAAGGCTCCAAAGTGTTTGTCCGAGATCTGTCTATTGGGCAAAGCCGGCTAAAGCTCGAAGCTAAAGACTGAGGAGGGCAGGATCGTTTCTTCTATACCTGAGCTCTTGGGTGAGGTTGAGAGATTCTATGGACAGCTATACGCAACGCAGACACCCGTCACAGATCTGGCAGAAGATCCGAGAGCCAGATTGACCCGACACTGTACCGAAGATATACCGGACGTTAGTCTCGACGAGATTAGTATGGCCCACAAACCACTTAGAACAACGAGGCACCGGGGGATGACGGGGTTACCGCAGAATTGCTAAGGGCAGCTGGGGAACCGGCACTTATGATTCTCCAGAAGCTCTTTAACTCCGTCATATTCGAAGGTTAAACTCCACAGGCATGGAGCAGGGGTGTGGTGGTTCTGTTTTCAAAAAGGGTGACAAAGCCCTCCTGAAAAACTACAGGCCCATCTCACTTCTGAGTCATGTCTACAAGTTGTTTTCGAGGGTCATTACGAATCGTCTCGTTCGCAGATTTGACGACTTCCAGCCTCCTGAACAAGCCAGTTTCCGTAAAGGTTTCAGTACCGTAGACCATATACACACGCTGCGACAGGTTATACAGAAATCCAAGGAGTATAACAAGCCTTCGATTCGGTCGAGACCTGGGCGGTACTGCAGTTCCTCTAGAGGTGCCAAATTGACTACCGATACATAGATGCGCTGAGGTGTTTATACGAAAACGTCAATATGTCAGTCCGAGTATAGGGTCAGGATACGAAACCTATCTAACTGACGCGCGGTGTAAGACAGGGTGATTTTATTTCCTCGAAACTCTTCACCACGTCGTTGGAAGACGTTTTCAAGGTCCTAGACTGAAAAGTACTTGGTATCAACATCAATGGCGAATACATCAACTACGAATACATCAACTGCGCATTGCCGATGATATTGTAGTTATGGTCGAGACCATGGAGGAACTCAGTACAATGCTCGACGACCTCAACAGAGTCTCCGAACGAGTGTCCAGTTAGGTAGATCCAACTTCGAGAAGGAGGTCGATCGCCAAATCCGATTCGGATGGGCAGCGTTCGGGAAGTTGCGAGATATCCTATCGTCCCAACATATACCGCAGTGTCTCAAGACGAAAGTCTTTGAGCAGTGTGTGTTGTCACGATTACTTACAGTACCAAGACGTGGCCCTCACTGCGGGCAACATTAGACTGCTCAAAGTCACTCAATGGGCAATGCTCGGAGTTTCTCTGCAAGATCGCATCAGGAATGATGTGATCCACAGTAGAATCAGAGTAACCTATATTGCCCGAAGAATTGCAGACCTAAAGTGGCAATGGGTCGGCCACATTGCTGGCAAAACGGATGGCCGATGGGGCCGAAAAGTTCTGGAAAGACGGCGACGCGTAGGTCGACGCAGCGTGGGCAGGCCTCCCACCAGATGGACAGATGATCTGGTCAAGGTTACGGGACTGCACTGGGTGAGAGTGGCGGAGGACCGATCTTTGTCGCGATCAATGGACGACCATAGGCTGAGATGATGAGATGACGATGAGTCGTCGGTATACATGATACGTTTTACAACTAACTCTTTAATCTTTAACCCCCATTCTTCGACTTCCAAAGCTTTAAAATTATCTTTTAAAAAGAGAATTAACAGCCACTAGGATGCTACATAGCCCAATTTTACACCTTCATTCATGTTATACCAGTCTGAGCAGACTAATTAATCCTAATACAAGTAGCAGATTCCGTACAAAGAGACTACAGCGCTTATACCAGCTTATACTAGATTATTGTTCAGTCCATGCGCAACAAAGATTGACCTCAGATTATTTTATTCTGTCGTATAGGCTTTTTCCATATCTACCAAAGCGCAGAAAATTTAAAGGAAAACTTAAAAACAATCCATTAAGAATATTGAAACACAGAAATGGAACTAAACCAGAATTTAAAAGCGAAATTAATATTTTAAAATCACAGCTTATGCAAAATAAAACAGAAAAAATGTACGAATGGTTCTTACTTCTCTTTAGGATTGTGAATGATGGAAAAATAAAGTGGAGGCATCGCTTGTTTAATTTTCATTACCTTAAAACGGAATGGCCGTATTCATCTCATTTTAAATACTTAAGTATATTGGTGTGTATTGCAATAATTTTTAATTATTTTACTGCCCTAAAATGCATTTATCTTTCCGATTACATAGAATTTTCTTACATATATGTTTTGTTCATTGTTACTATGAGAAAAGTCATAATTTCGTTTTCAAATCTTTGTCGATATGTATTCCTTTAAGCAGCTAAAGTTTTATTTAACATGAAGTCTTAGTAAATTAAATTAAGTAAAGTTTTTTTACTTCAGTTTGAGTATAAAGCTTAAAAGTTGCAATTTACAAACTGAATACGCTGAATTAGGTGAATAACCTAATTCACCATGTTCAGTTTGTATGTTTGAATTTCACCGGAAACAGGCAAACAGAAACGAGTATGTACACACTGGAGAAATATATTGATACTAGCCACCCATATTTACCAATTCTGCATTTGTTTATATTCAATATGTTTATTAATTTTGAAAACTGGTGAATAGGGAAGGTAATATTTCTCTCATTCACTTCTATCTAAATTACTAGTTTCCTAATAAATAATTAAATCACTGTTTATATTTAGTCTGACCGGTTGGCGCAGTGGTGGGCTTTGGGTCGTGGGTTCAATTCCCACCCAGGACCAACATTTGTGTGCATGAACATGTCCGTTTGTCCTGTGTCTAGGTGTAATTATCTATATATGTGGGTGTTTACAAAAGAAAAGTATTAATATGCGATGCGATGGGGGAGGCCTATGTCCAGCAGTGGACGATCATAGGCTGAAGTGAATTATATTTTAACCCATTTACATTGGACCTAATATTGGCCCTATTTGAAATTTGGATTTTTTTCAAACAATAATTGCGGAAACCACTTTGTATGTTTATAATCCAAAATAAAATTATCACTTTAGTTTTTGTAACCTGATATAATGATGTTCATAACATACTGCCTTCATAATCTTATTTTAGTTTTGTTAAAACTGTGTCATTGGACCACTGTAAATTTGTAATAAATTTTTGCAGCAAGATAGCGCTGTGAAAGTCATAAAGCACTTGAATAACCTTAAATGATCTTAAATATGCTATAATGAGAAAATAATGAAAGTTTGCCTCTTTTACTGTTTTCAAATAGTTAACATTTATTATAAGTTCTATCCCAAACTAGACAATAATTATATCCTTCATTTTCCCTTCATCATAATTGCTTTTAAACATCACAGATTACTTCTATGGCTAAACCAGACATTACTTGACAATAATTAATGAGTGAGGTACGTATTCCTTATTTGATACCCTCGTCCTTCCTAAAATAATTGCAGTTCCTACATGTAAATCCATCGCGGATGATAATGTGAAATCTGTTGAATGGGAATCTTGTGGTGGTGGTGATTTGTTTTTTTCTTATCATAAAAGTTTAGTTCATTTACTTCTGATATTCTGAGAGGGCTATAAATAAATCTATCTAGGTGTTTATACTATGTCCTATGATTCAAGACCTCTTGATGAAAAGCGACGTTGGAAAGGCATGCATTCTTTTTACACTAAACATAAGCTGCACCGTTCTATGCACACCGAAAGCACAAACGAAGTGCAAAATGTTACCACAGTTAATTCCATGCAACAGTAAAACTTTATACACATAACCCGTAAACGTGTGTGGGAACGGCATTTTTCTACTGCTTCTATAAAGTTCACAGAACACAATTCACTGAAGGGGCGAAATTATTTGAAGTGCCTTTGGCAGCACCGTAAGTGCGTTGTTACAGCATAGCATATACTACTATAAATTTGTAGTGTATAACCTCTTCTAAAATGTTCTCTCGACATTTCTTTAGCAGTACTTTGTGAAAATAAAAGAAATCATATGTTCGTATAGACATAAATTTCTGGAGGGTGTGTGCCGGAATTACATGATTTAAAATGCCCCATTAACACTACTGGCGTATATTAACACATAGTCGTAGATTTATAAATAATCGTAATTATTTTGTTTTATATATCTCGCCTGCAAACGAAGCGATTTGAAATTTCGTCATTATGCGTACGGTAAAGGATTGGAACAAGTTGCTGGCGTCAGTGTTGCCATTAAATTATTGGGCAGCTTCATAAGAGGAGTGATTAGTTTAATGCTGAAGTCAGGCACGCCATCTTTAACAAATCACCACTTAACGTCATATGGGATTGTGTTCAGGCCAAGATTAGTTTGTTCTTTTTATAGAAAAAAAAATTCTCATCAACTTTCTAAAATTGTACTATATTTCAAACTGTTGATATATGAAGTAAAATAAATTATTGTCATTCATATTGTTTTATTTATTTTAGTACACGATAATTCCTTATTCATACAACGAGTACATGTAACATCTTTATATACATACATACATAAATTTGGCCACATTGTTGAGCATACAAGTAATTTCTACGCAATTACATAAATGCCACTTATGATTAATTAATGCTGATGACTGGCATATTCATAATTATACAAACATCATACATATAACAATTTAAGCATTTGTGAATTTTTGGTTTTAGTTCATAATAGTTAACATTTACAGTAAAATTTGACTAATAACAGCAAACTAATTAAAAAATATAAGCCTACAACACTGAATATGTGCAATAAAGAAGTTTTGATAATAACTTCTTACTGAAAATACTTTTGACTTGTCTATGGTTAGATTAGATTAAGTTTCTAATCCTACATCGTTTACTAAATCTGTTTATTACTTAACCTGAGGTACTTAACTGACAATTTTATATGTTTTTCAAAGTATTTAAGTATTAGACATATTTTACACACTATTTTATTTTAAAATATGATATTTTTAACGTACTTTATTTCGGAACAAATCAAAGATTTTCCTTGCTCAGATTTGGTCTTCAATCATTATATATTCAAATGAAAAACTTTTGGTCGTTTGAAATTACAATTTATCTGGAGTGAATTGTTGTTTAAATTACATTACATTGAAAGAAAGTCATTAATAAAGTTCTGAAGTTTTGCTTGGCAAAACTCATGTTCTATAAATAACAACATATGTGTAGAACGAACAAGTTATGATTATCAGTACAGTAAAATCTCCTTATTCGCGCTTCTTTCATTCGCATTTTTACTATTCGAGGGTTAAAATAATGCGACCCAATTCCTATATTCGCGGCTAATGATTTCATTATACGCGGATCTAATCGGTTTTTATTTTGTCACCTCGGTATCCCCTATAATCTCATATAAATTACCATTTATTCATACCAGTCACGGTTTCTGTATTCGCGGCATATTTACGGAACATATACCCCGCGGATAAGGAGATTTTGAGATCCGGCATAAATCTAAAAATATGACATCTAAAACATCGATTAGTTGATTTTTAGCAAGCAATTAAAAGTAAACAACGTTTATCTAACGATACGTATTCATAAACAGTAGGAGTAGAATTAAAAGAAAAGAATACTTAATATATTAGAAAGGTTATAAAGTATTTTTCTTTCTATGTAATTATTACCGATAAATATATAATAAAGTTCAAAAATGAATATGATATAATACAAAATTAAACACGAGAAAAACAAAAAGTCTTACTGTAACCTAATCTTAAAATTAATAATTATTAATAACTTACGTTAAAACTGGCAGATGTTGATACATATTTAATTAATGAGATCAAAGAAAAACCCCGATTTAAAATAAAATAATATTTTCGTTGGTTTTAAGACTATTTACAAGCATATAAAAATAACCTAAGCAGGTGGCTTGAGAGGAGTATTGCCTACGTGTAAATTCTGCAGCTGAGGTAACAAAATGGCGGCCGTGGCTATAGTCGTCACCAACACGAAAACGGCGAGCAAAGCTCGGTCCGCAACCACAGCAACCTACCCACAAAAAAGCAATATTTTTAATACACACACACACACACAGCTTCGTTACGCATACGCATCATTTCAACTAAGTAGCGTTGTCCTCAATTACAAAATAAAGGATCATGGTGTCCTTGTCAGTGTGTCCTAAGTGATGAAAAATGTGTTATCATCGGTCCGTAATAACTATGTAAAGTTTCAATTTAATCTGCCGTTTCGAAGTAGGAGAAAATTAAGCTTAAAAGAGTCCCTTACATAAATATATGAGATATATAGAAAAAAAAATGATACGACCGGCGGTGCCTGTCAAAACTTGTAATTAAAATTCGTCGGGCTGAATTTATTATAAACATTTTTATTATCTGTCGTCGCGCGAATAGACGCCGCAGAATATGAAATACTCGCGTTACCCAGGTGCTCATTTCAGATTCAGAGAAAAATGTATTCATATTAACGAATATATTTTAACCAGAAGTCATATTCTAGAGTAAAATTATGCTTATGCTTTTTTTTTGACGAACCCGATAGTTCGTTACTGTTTTCAGTATCATTCAAGGTATTCATAGTATACACGTAAAATATTTTTACTTCTGTCAAACTTCTAATCTAATCTATCCTGCGGAACATTTCTGATGAGACTCCTACTTCAAGCAACTTATGATGTATTGGAACCCTAAATATGTCGTTTGTTCTCACTACAAAAGATATAAAAATTGTCTTTTCACCGCTTCGTCGAAGATTATCGTTGTTTACTCATCTTCACAACGTAAATGTGATATTTTGCATATTTGCAAATATATTTGTATGCATGGCAAAGCTGAATACAACTATGATTTTTATCAGTAGTAAACCTTTATCATAATAATATATTTTAAGTCAAGTCTGCCCGTAAATTAAAAGAGGACTTTGTGACTACAATTGAGAAAGGTGTGCTGCAGGTGTGTGCAGATTAGTGACAGACCCGTAGTAATCCGTTATCTCTGCCTAATTTGCGTACTAATCTAGTGGGTAACTTATTATTTATTTTAATTTATAGGGATTGATGTACAAGCATGGAACGCTTACCTGTTTCCACTCTAGGTTGGCTCGTTCGAGGCGCTCGTTGGCGGCGACGCGCTGTTCGTGGCGCGCGGCGGCGTCGCGCAGCGTGCAACAGCACACGCAACGCGCACACGCGCTCACACATACGTCGCTCGACAGGGGCGGACTCGAAGGGGAATTCATCGCCGGGCCCGTACGACCTTTGTAATGATAAAGCTCTACTCCATTGTATAGCAGTAAATTGTCCTACTAAAATAAGAACTGGTACTATCTTTAAAATGCTATTGTATAGTATCGAATGTTTGTTATCGTATAGTACCAATACGATTACTTGGTACTTTATTATTTATGCGTGTAAATAAGTATTTTTCTCGAACTTCTCATATAACGCAGCTAACATAATACATCTACACAATCCATTCATAAAAGTCCAATGTTGGAGATAGAAAATTCTCTATTGGGATGCATTTCTGTTATGTCTCGGTCCCTTTTTAACACAAATGAAGGCACATACTTAGATGGTTTATGTTAGGGCGCGTGAAGCGCGGCGAGGCGGGCACAGGCGGCGCGGGCGAGCCATCGCAGCCGTCGCAGCGCTCGCAGAGCGCCTCCGACTTGAGCCGCGAGCCCGTGCGTGGGTTCACCTGCACGCTGGCCACAGGCGGGGGATTATCCCCCTGCTGCCATAAAAGGTTTTAAAAACATTTACCTATAACGATCATGCGACAGAGCTATTGTCATTTGCTAATAGAATCCCACCACCATGAATTGTCACATCACGTCTTTGCGGCCCTTGGGACCCTCATCCAGTAAACTCCCTCACCCTTGGCTAGATCATCAGTTCATCTTACGGGAAGTCTGTCTGCGCTGTGGTGATCCCTATGTTTCATACGCGGCTGCTATTTAGAACCTTTTGCCATTTTACCTATTCAGCAATTTGTTCAGCGCATTGTGACTTGTAAGTCTAAGTTAAGTTTACCAATTCTTTGGGCAATGTTGCTGTAAACCTTAGTTCTGCTGCTATAATTTGACGTTAAGGAATGTTGGCGGTGACCGCTTGTCATCAATTTCTTAAGTTTCGATAGATTTGAAGAAAAATGTTTGTCTACCTTGGTGTCGGTGTCAAAGTTGATGAAAAGCAGGCGCGCGAGGCGCTGCAGCACCAGCTCGCGCAGCGCTGCCGGCACCGGCTGCCCTCTCACTCCTCTACGAACAACAACACACATTCACGCAACTGTCTTTACAACACCAACCATTACCTTTTTCGCGGTGAATAGCAATAATTTTTACAATGGTAGATCTCCGTAGTTCAAGATATCCAATTTTATATTTCACTGTGGGTTCTTTTGTGACATTTTTATTTTCAATATGATAACTACATAACTATTGCATATTAAAGCGAATTTAAATTTTGTTCCTCGAACTTGAAGCTTGTAATTTAAATCAGTGTTAAGGCACCTTATTAAAGATTTTGCAGATGTAAAATTTTCGAAAACATAATCATTTTCGAAATCAAAAACCACAGTTAAAGCAACGAATACATATTCTAAAAAGGATTAAAATTTTGAAATAAAAAAAAGACTCGCCTGTAAGATATGTTTAGAGTTACCACTGAGAGTGATGCGGAGAATGAAACCAAACACGTACTTACTCCGTAGTAAAGACCTGCAAGTAATTGGGCAATGATAATAATTACATTTACCACGAATGAAATCAAATGAAAATATTTATTTCAGTAAATTAAAGTTTTGTTCCTTTAATTTAAACTACAGAAAATAATTTATTATTTGATCACAATATCTATTATTTATTAAGTTTTCAAGTTTAAAGCTAATAAAACAAAATTGAATATCTTACTCGTAGCTTAGTTATTTTGTTTTTCCATGAAACAAAATTATAAATTCTAATTATATAAATCAAAATACGAAATTTTACGATTTATTGAAAATTTCGTTGAAAAGACTTTTAAACAATAAATCTTTAAACAATTAATCACGAAAAAAATTGCAATGTAGACGCGTATATTGTCTAATTAACTGTTCACTCTGTAATCAATGTAATAACTTCAAGTCGAACTGCAACGCATTACACATTTACTGCTTAGACTAAAATTCGTACAAATATCGGTATTTGAGGCATATTTTCAACAAGGTAATGGATCGTATAATTACAACCAACATATTATATAGGCAAATATAAATAAGCTCTTATGCCTTTAAAGTCAATTAGTGTTTAACGTAGACAAAAATCTAAATAATAAAAAATGGTCCGTCATCCTTTTACACAATTTTACATGATTTATTTGACCAACTGGACTCTATCCAATAGGGTTAAAATACGGCTATGCTCGAACTTTACCGTGATGTTCGAACGAAGGATTGAAACAAATAGCCAACATCAGTGTTTTCGTCTGATTGCGTCGTGGCTAATGCTCAATTAGTTTACCATCCAGCACATCGCCACTAACACAGATAAAAGCGCTAGCTTATTGACTAAAAATCGCTACGATTTTTTTATTCTCTCCTTTACAATATAAACATGATTAAGACGTAAAATGCATTGTTTACTGTTATGCATATATGTTTCTTATATTCTAATTAAATGTGAATTCTTACTTATTAATGGTGTCTTTTCCGTTGGAGGTAGTGTATCCCTTATTGTCATCAAGAATACGGTCATTGACAGCAGTGCACTTATTCCTAAGGTCACTTTCTCTCCTGACTCAGATGGCACATAAAATACTAGAAGAGCTAAAAACAAAGAACAAAACATAAAACAAAATGTTAAGAAATTTGGTTTTATTCATACTCATCTAACTCTGTACGTATGCAGCTATCTTCAAAGGACTATCAAAATTTTCAAAGCAATGAAAATTGAGTGGAAATCACTACGATGTACATTAAAATAGTACCTTAACTTTTCCTTAACTTTTATCTTAGTAAAAACCTTTATTTTCTAAACAATTTCTTGGTCTATCAAAAGACAGAATGATTGAACGTTGAAATTACGTACCTATTCCATTTATGAGCAGACATGGTAGTATAAGATTGAATACATAGAACATCGGTCTCCTTCGCAGTTTGATTACATAGGTTATGTCGGGGTAAGGCTCGACGCAGCACGAATAGTACTGATCGTGTCTGATCGCTTCGAAGCTCACCAAATCAAATTCACCATTCGTTTGATAATTCGTTGTGTCGCCTTCGTCGAATTGTTTTATTAAGTCCAGCTAAAATAAAATGTATATGCTTACACACAAAAAATAAACAACGTAATAATTATTATAAGATGCACTTGTATGTGGGTTAATGCCTAACACATACTTATTTCTCTGGGATAAGCTATGTGGGCATTACATCAACTAAAACCTTGTGGTGGCGCCAAACAGCGATAGCGAGGGGTTACGGGATCTCAAATCGGAATAGAACAGTGGCCCCTGATCACTTTGCTTAGTTATAAAATGTACTATTAGTTTATATAGTAAAAAATTATATGTAACTTTAATTTTACATACTATCAACCACCTTTTCATTCACCCACTACATAATATATGATGTACAAAAATTATTAACGTTCTTCCGAATTATATCTAATTTTATAAACTTTTGAGGCGGCTTAACGGCTGTTTTATAACAATTTTCAAGCGTTATTGACTGATAAAGAATTTTATTAAATAGTTTATGTGAAATTTATTTATTTAAAAATACATAACAAATATTTCTTACACATAAAAGTTAACACAAATAAAAGAAAAGAAAGAAAAACTTACTACTCGAACTAAATTATGGCACAAGAACAATAAGAAAACAATGTTATGAAAAAAATCTTTGTTTAGGTGTAATGCTTGTTATTTCCCAACTAGACCTAGGTTTGTGCTAGTATATGCAGTGATTGTTATATTACAATATTTCCTTAAAGCTAAATATGTATTTAGCTTTAAGGAAAATTAAAAGTTTTGAATATTATTATTATTAATTTTTTACCGCTGATTAAAAAAAAATAAGTTTTTTTATTATCGATCGGTATATACAAAATAGAATTGTGTAAATTTTTGTCTGTTTATTTTAATATTACAATATTACATCTTGTCATGAATTGAAATTCCACCATATATACCTAATTCCTGAATACCATTATTATAATACTCATATATATATAATAATTTATTATTTCCTATTGCTAAAAGTAAATGACTATATTAGTATCATGTTATACGAGTGACTAGGGTTAATTTGATAACTAATTTCCATACTAACAACAGAAATTCGTTTGAACGCTTTGAGCGGATTTATTATCTAGACACTGACAGCCGTTGCAACATGCTGGAAAACAAATGACAGGAACATTTTTGTTCCGTACGGTCGGCAAATGTATTCAGTTGATATAATAAAATTTTGTTCGTAATATCTGAGACGTTCACATTTTAAATTTTCTACATTTTTTTCTTCAATAAATAGCGTATCATTTAAAGAGAATGCGTCACTATAATGATTTGCTGTCTATCCGGCTTTTCTGGATTGGATAAGTCACTGCCCTAACCACACACCAGCTCAATACACGTTTAAGGACTTTTAAAACTGGGATACAGGATTTTAAAACACTAGATCTTGGCGAGTAAAACAGAATCCATAACCAACACCCACAGCCTTGCATTTCACAAGGCGTTATTTACCACCGGCATAGAATTTCTACAAAAATGCATATTTTTTTAATAGAAGAATGGGGCAAACGAGCAACGAGTCGCACAAAAAAGTGATCACCGCCGCCCATGAACATCCGCAACACCAGAGAAATTGCAGATGCGTTGCCGGCCTTTTAGGAATGAAGCCGTATTGGTTTGGAAATAATGCCGAGGACAGATCATCCACAACGCACTTACAGCTTTACGAGGCAGAAAATTTACTTATACTTATAAAATAATAGTTTTGCTTTGTATTTTTACCTGAAATCCGTCGTAGGTCCACGAAGCCCATTTCATGGTGCACAGCTGGATATCAAAAGGAAACTGCTCAACATTGATGTCGCATACCGACACGTAAATGCCATGACTAAGCCAAGTAACTTCTCCCGTGTGCTTTACTATCACATTAGTATTGATAACCGCAGACTTGTAATTGGGGTCGGCACTACAAACACAATAAACACTTTCATATCCACCAGTCATTTCTTTATTCTATTGTCTAATATACTCGTACACAACTTTTTGGTTCTTTTTTACCCGACTGACCGAAAAAAACCTATTCATATGGAGTTAAAATTTAAATTAAACTAAAAAATATCTTTCACGTGTTTCTTTTGTTTTGTGGTATATTTATTGGGTTAGTCATTTTAAGCACCGTAAACTAATACAAATACTAATACGTTATTTTTTCTTCCCATGTAATATATGTGTAAACGTTAAATTTTCTTTTATTTAAAAGAAAGTTATTCATATTACGGTTTAAAATAAAAATGAAAAAAAAAAATCTGTTGTTTTTGTTTTCGATAATTTAATATTGTAGCAACCGTGTATGTGGGATGAGTTGTGTGTGAGCGACATTTAAATATTTTAGGTCGACATGAGTCTGTAGAATAATTATTGGGCAATTTCAAATTTGATTTTATTTAATTAATTTGGTTTCTTATATTGGGGTTAATTGTTTTCTTTTGTACGTGAAGGCCCGTGGTAGTAACTCCCCATTGTATTATAATTAGGATCCGTACACTCATTACAAGCAAGTTAACACGCATAAATTCGAGTGTGTTTCGCACAGAGCCCGAAAATATAACATGTCTTGAGTTAAGCTGTAAACTCATATCAGTTATTTTTTTCATATCAGTTTTTTTATAAGTGCAAATTCGTACTGAAATTATAAATGCGAATGTAACTCTGTCTGTCTGTCTCTTGCGCTTTCACGCCTAAACTACTTAAACAATATTGATGAAATTAGGTACAGATATAAACTAGACCTTAGAAAAGGATATCGGCTTCCTTTTATCGCTAAAGAAAGGTTCAAAGGAGGTGAAATAATATAAATATAATGAATGTTTGGATGAAATTCGTCATTGACGACGATCAAACCATAAAACTTTGTATGGCACTCAAGCACTTGATAAGAAATAAGTAAACATTTATTCTAGCGTTTTTGAAATTTTGACCTACGTCGGAATTAAATACGATATGAAAGTTCGTATGAAAGTCCAAACAAATCTGTCTGTATTTGCTATATGTATGTCATCGGAATCGTTAGTAGAATGCTGTAAAATATAATATACACATCGCGCAAGCGCGGGCCTCGCCAAGCGCCTCCCAAAATGTTTGTATTTTAACAAAGGATAAAAAAATAAATAACATAGTTTATGCAAATGCATTGATGTAAGTTTTTGCAATAAACCACAGCAGTTTATATGTGTATTATTTGCATAATAAGTATCTTAAGGATATTAAGAAATACTGCCCACAGCAACTATTCCACTTAAAAGCTAGTAGGTAATATGATGATGTGGTAAATGTAGTCGTACGCTCAGTCAGTTCTTTTTATTAACTACTACTTGTTAAAAGGAAAGTAAATAATTGAAGATATACGATTTTACTTCTTTTTACTTTACTTATATCTTAACATCAGTTAAGTTTAAATTCCCTCTTTAGAGAGAATTTAATATATTCATTTTCGGATAAATTTTCTTTACTTTGTACGCATTTAAAATGGCGGAAGATAAGTGCTCCATTAATAATAATGGGATTCCGAAACTGTGTATCGAATTACACTCTCTCTGCGGTCTGCGGTGTTTTCTAAAAACTCAAGTAATTTCTAACATCTTTTTACTTTTGGATATACAAAATCTACTTAAGGATTTCATTTTTTTTATGATTCATTATTTCACATTTTACAGTAAAAATCAGTAGTAGGAATACTAAACACTTAAGACCATGCCCGCGGAATTAGAAAAAGAAACTGTTTTAATTAAATAAAGGTTCGTAAATCTGATGATTTTCATACACTCGATTAATACTTACTTATTATATAAAATAATATCTGGCCTCCAGACTCTTTCGTAAGGTATTCTAATAACACTAATCCCGTCGAAGTCACTGGTGTTCCACCTGAGATGGTAATCTGTCCAGATTTGTGTGATCCAGCAGTTAGTTGTGAGGAGTTGATCCTTTTCTTCCTGCACAAATATGTAAGGGTAACAAACGAACATTTGTCATCGCTGTCGGCTAAAGGAAAAACCACCTCAACTGTATCATTAATCATCGACGAACAATGAACTTTTGTTCACAACATGAATGGCAGGCTTCCCCGAATAAAATTTAAAAAAAAAATATATATCACAAGAAAAATAATCCGTATCTTTAATCTGTAATACATAATAAGTGTTACTTACACTAATATTTCTTAAAACTTAACGTTACAAAAGTTAGTGATTTTTGAACATCATATTTGCCGCTTAGTATAAAAATAAAAATTTGTTGAAACTATTTTAATTTTTTTTAATTATAAATCAAAACATCGCATAAAGGAATCGTTTTCCCAAAATTAATACGAGTTTACTTTAGAGACTGGAGTTTTGGACATCATTTATGTATGTCATTAGAGGTTGACTCTCACACTCTGGACGTTAATAAGCACATTTGTGCGAAACGTTAGGGTAAATTAAAGGTTTTTACAGTCGATTACTGTAAAAACCGTTAAAACCATGTCATGTGAGATATGCATAAAAACATCATATAAGTAGTAAGTAATGAAAAACATAAGTATACCTAAATCGAATTGATCATAATGAGACATTATAAGTATTGGAAAAAAGAATAAAAGGACCGGATGATCTCATCTCGCATGAACGTACCCAATGTTACATCGAAAATTCTATTATACTTCATCTGAGTTTCTAAAGCTCATGTCGTTATACAGAGATTTGTGGATTCGAATTGACCAATATAAAAGGTATATAATATACTAATATACCTAATAGGTGTACAATATTAGATGATGTTAGAAAAATTAAATGAATTATATCGAAGCACATGAATTTGCCTTAGGAACGATAAATCAAGTACTATATGATATAGAACGATTTTGATTCTAAGCTTCAATTTGATGACCTCTTATTTTGGCAGTAATATATCCTAATCTTAACTTGATTCGACAAAGAGTCTGCAAACAATTTAAGATCAGATACTTTAAATGTAACGTACAAAATCTCTATTAAATTCATAAATTTTACATTAAATTGAGAAACATAAGTTCAGAAATCAATCTACCAACTATTTGCTGCGGAACATCAACTTACACACAGGAGTTGCTTACGACTGAAAGTTTCTGTTTTGTACATTAACATACATAGATTACAAGAACTACATTAACGGGACTACTGTGAAACCTTAAAACCAAAAAACCTTAAACCCTTATAGCAATGCACTTAGGAGCGTAACCAAAAAAGAGCACATAGTAATTCATTCTAAAGATTATCGTCCACCACTCATTGAAAGTTGAAATTACTTTTCTATTATACAGCTAAAATGCAAGAAAGAAATAAGTAAATAAATGTACTCATACAAATCAAAATTTCAGAATAACTATCGAAAGCTCTAACATACAAGGAAAAGCTTGCTTGTTAATTTATTCCAGTAAATTGGCTGCAGCGTGACGCCGTACTAAATCTACTACGCAATTGGCTATGCCTTAGGGACTACAACATTCTGGGAAAATAAAAACCAATTTTATCTTATAATAAAAAACGTTATGATACTAGAAAAATATTTCTTTTATTAATTTATTTGGCTTGCCAACAAAATATGAAATGATCCTTACAAATATAATAACTTATACATAATTACAGGAGCTAATAACATATATTTCTTTCACAGGCAAACACAACAATTTTTTGTATATAGAAAAATGTGGCAAACGAGCAAGCCATCTGCAACAAGCATTTACGAGTTGCAGATGCGTTGCCTACCTTTAATAGATAGTGGACGAGATAGACAAAAAATGGACATTTCTTTCTCCTATCCATCCCTTTCCCCATCAAATCCTTTTTCCATTCTCAACCCTTCCTTGAAAAGGGTGGTAAGGGGAACAGAACTAAAATAAGGCCTCCGGCACCTCACTCATCAAACGAAAGGCAGAATAATTCTACTTCATGTCTGTCTTCTGTGAGGTCGTGGTATTTCACCGGTCGAGCAGGCCATTCGTGCAACAGAAGTTGTTGTTGCGGACTCTATCGCTGTTAGAAAACACACCGACACAAACATATTCACCGAAAAAAACAAAAGAAAGTAAATAATCAAAAAAAAATGTGTAAATAACTAAAAAAAAACGAACAATCGAGTAGTCAGATAGGTAAATAGATAAGCACTACACAATACAGTAATTGAAGACAGTAACTCAAAGTTTAACTTAATCATAACTTAAATTAACATTATAAACTAGAAATATTACTCGACTGAGTTCGATGAAACAATCGCCATCAATCTTTTAAGAAATGTTGATGAAGTATCAGAAATTATGTCTATCTCCGATTTCGATTTCTCGTAATTCGATTCATTACATATCTATTTAAGATGATGAAGTTTATGTTACGCCTATCCAACTAAGTTTAGTATAAGTATAAAAAGTTGTATCGAACTGCGGAAACCAAAAATGCCTTGGTTATTAAGTCAAATATTTACTATAACATTATCATAAGTATATTTAAAAATAAACAATTTTACAAACATAATTAAATACTTTTTAACTTACTGTAGTAACTAATCGTATAAAGTTGCCATATAGTTATTTTTTTTAACAATGACAATATTGTATATTAACATTGTTAAGACAATCTTTTACATTTCTCAACAAAAATAAAACTGACTTCAAATTTACATAATTTTATTTTTAAGTTATTAAGTCATTTTTAGCCACGGTACATCTCATTACAAATCCATTAAACACAGCTTGCTATAAGTTGAGTAATAGGTGAATTTTGGGTTATATCTTTGCAAACCAAAGTACAATGATATTTAAAATTAAATAGGACATACGAATGTCCCCTTTTCAACGTTTTTTATTGGTTCACAAATTACGAACTTCTTAGGTAACAAACCTAAAAACGTAAGGGAATTGAGAACCTCCTCCTTTTTTAATTTCGATAATAGTTAACATGTGTCAAAAAGTTGTTATTGTCAGCATTATTATGGCAACCGATATTGTAAATTTTTTGTATTTCTTATCCTTAGAAAAGAGACGAATTATTGTACGAATTATTGATGAATTGATGTATTAATGTTTTGTTTTTGTTAAATTAGTTAAAAGATTATTTTGTAGTCGGTCACAAAATTAATAAAAATATTCTTCCAGTTAACTACTTATTACCAATTAGCTTAAGTTAGAGGAATTCTTTATGAGCTTGTGAGGTTTACGCTTGACATTTGACATGAGTTCAACCAAAGGTTAGTCAGCTCGTTAGCCGACATGAAATACCGTGTGCAAGTGATGTTGATATTTGGTTAGATTATCGCAGTATACGCTTTTTACACTATATATGACTTTTATGGATTTTTACGTACTATAGGTATACAACACCGTAAAAATCTCTAAATATTGACTGTAAAAATCTCACTTTGATTTGTCTGAACTAAAAATAATCTATGGGTTAGCCATCCCGGATATCCTTGAAAACTTAATCCTTTTCCAAGCAAAAGTCCAAGACAAAGGTCATTTTTATAGAAAAAGGAGGAAAATCAGATACAAACATTTCTTTAAACGACTTGGCATGAAATAAAGGAAAAGGTAAAGTTGAATAGTGATGATAGCAACATTAGTTGCACCTCACAGAATACAGGCGTGAAGTAGAAGTATTCTGCGTTTTAACTGATGAGTAAGATGCCGAATGCTAAATTCTAGACCTATTCCCTTGCCCAGCATTTTTTATAAGGAAATGATGGGAAGGGGAAAACGGGTTGATGAGGGAGGGAATCGATAGGAAAACGATTTTTTGTCTATCCTCTTCTCTGTCTATTAAAAGTAGACAACCCATTGATAACTCGTTTGATCGTTTGCCACCTTTTGTCATAAAAAGTCAAAACGATTTATATTAGGTCCTTACATATAAAATTGGCTTTTTGTACGGGAGGAATATAAA
>DWLR01001016.1:0-20474 GCA_018246295.1 Papilio alexanor hazarajatica
AAAACTCTACATACATACATCTATACCAGTCTATAAAGAGAAAAGATTTGTTTATTTATTCCAGACATACTCTAAAATTACTGAATCGAGTTTATAAATTCTTTTGCTAATAGTAAAGTATTCTATCGAGTACCCTAGATAAAGAGGCTTTATTTATCTATCTACCCAGGCGAAATTGGGGCAGGTAGCTAAAATGTAACATTTTAGACTTCAACACCTATATCTATACCTTGTACTTTTTTTTATACAAGAAGGTGGCAAACGAGAAAGAGGTCACCCAAGTGACCGTTACCCATAGACATCTGCAAATAGCATTTGCAAGTTGCACATGTGTTGCCTACCTTTAGCAGACAGTGGAGAGGATAGACAGAAAATGAACATTTCCTTCTCCTGTCAATCCCCTTCAGCGTCAAATCCTCTTTCCATTCCCACCCTTTCCTTATCAGAAAAAGGTGGCAAAGGGAAAAGGACTAAAATTGGGTCTCCGGCACCTCACTCCTCAGACGAAACGCAGAAAACTTCTACTTCACGGCTGTCTTCTGTGAGGTCGTGATATTACACCGGTCGAGCGGGCCATTCGTGCAACAGATGTTGTTCTTGCGGACTCTATCACTGTTAAACTCTACCACTTTTAATAAAAGATAATAATTTACAGTTAACATAAATTAATACTGACTATTATTTCACAAATGGTACGTAATTTTGAAAATAACGCTATTTTCGAACGTCTCGTTGTGATTGCATACTATAGAAGTTACCTATATATGATACATAACTGCTTAGGAAAACGAACGGCCGGGAAAGTGCAAAGATGTTCCCAGAGAAAGTCGCACCGTGACGACGTTATGCGGAACCGATCGCAAATTATCCTTGAATCTAACGCTCTAGTGACTAGTGGTGCACAAATACTGTGTCAGGTGGTTGTATTTAAAGTTTATTTTAACGTTAAAAATACTACAAGGAAAACGACTCGCCTTACATTATGACCACCATCTTCTTATCAAAATAGACAATAATCAGAAAGTTACAAATACGTTGTTAACATTTTTATAAGAAAAAGGTATGGTAAGGAAGGGACAGAGCCCTTTCTACTAAACGCTTTCGGTACGGTTTACGGCAAACGTTCGCCATTTTGCATAAACCTGGCAAATATCCTTCACTTTTCTTTGACCGTGCTTTTTAATATTCCCTCAAAACAACATTTTTTATTTCAATAACCAAACGCTTTTAACTTAGACCCGACTCAACTCTGGTATCGCAATTTTATCGGCATCAGATAAATTTAATAACATTAGAACAAAAAAACTGGATTCACTCGTCTTCTCAATTGGTCCAGCCGTTTAGGCTACAGGAGGTCTCAATGGAAATGACATACACATACACATACGTACATACATACCAGCAAAACCTTTATCAGAAATAATGATCAAAGTCCATCTCTAGAATATTTTGAAATTTATCACCACCACATCCCATAGTAACAAACACACAAGTCTTTATCTATACGAAATAGGAACTGTATAAGCTCCCATTTGTGGGCAGTCGCTCCGCTATGGCGGGCACGTCCGGCGGGCTTTTTGTAAGCCGCGAGGGAGCCGCTTAGCTCCACTTGTTATGGTCATACACTCTTTGAAATTCTGAACCGATCACATAACATAGTCGAGCCACGTATTGATATAAATTTCCATGTGCCTATTCCAGTTTATAAAAAAATTAATGGTCATTTTGTTGCCTGTACGATTAGTAATCTTTATACTCTTAATTCCAAGAGTTTTAATTCTATTATGTTAAATTTAAAATAGACCAAAATCAATTTTTGAAGTTATACGATAATGCAATAAAATAAATTTGTAAGTAAAACCAATTCTCAATTGGACAATAGAAATTTTTATCCTTTTCCTTCTTTATAACATTTGTCTATTATGAGTTTTTTTTTTTTTTTAGTAATAAAGTTTGTCTAATTAATTTTTTTGGGATTAGTAACGCTTTATGACATCAACCAAACAATCCACAAGTTTTTAGGGAAAGTAACTTCGATAAAAGAATAACAGATCTGCGATCTTAAAACGTCGATAATGTTATCTTCCTTACAATATGTTATAAAATGTGAAAAAAAACGAAAGCGTGGAAAAAGAATACTTACCGGCTGGCTCATAACATTACAGATTAAAAAAAATGATTACATTTCAGTTTAAAAAGTGCACTATTCCCGTCTAATAAAGTTTAAACATTTATAATGGTTGTCGTAGGGAACCTTGCCTTATAAGTGTATATGCGAGCCAATATGGCAGCATTGAGCCCGTTTACATCGAAGCGGCATTATAAGAGCCCATTAACACTTGAATCTGAATAAGACGTACGATGAAGGCGACTGATTTATTATCGTCAGCTGATATTTACTTAAATGGCGTACAATAAATGTCATTATTAAAATATGATGATACGTTGCAGCTTTACGAGTAGAAGTGTTAAACTAGCTGACCCGTGCCTATGTTTCGATTAGTGTTGTAGTTATTTACCAAATATATAAATAGTTCTTCCAGAAAGAAAATTGTTATTTACTTATTCGACAGTATTATTTCCGTATATCATAAAAATGCCAATTGATTGGTCTACGTATTTTTTTTTAATGAAAACTTTAGTCATTTACAATAGTTTTAATCTTCACGTGTTTTGTTTCATTATTATTTATAAAAAAAATATATTTCGTCTAGGCTAAACGAGGTAAAGAGTAAAAAAAAGGTTAAAAATGAAATAAGAGAGTTCAATAATGATTCGAACAAACTTTATGACCAACTTTACAGGATAAATATATTTTAAAAGGCAATTAAGTTTCTTTTGAATCTTTGAAATTGAAATCAACGGTCAAGTTAATAAAAATGTAAATAACTAACATAACCAAATTGAAAATAAACAATAATTTACTCTTTATACTCTAGATTCTATGGTAATGTAATAAAGCTTAAAGTCCTGTGTTATTTCCATAGCATGTAGAATTTGTAGTTCGCGAACGAGTCAATTCGTATGGCGTGTAAAGGGATCAATTACCCGTCGGTCGGTTGTTGAGCGATACGGGTCTATTTGTGTCAACTCAATAGGCCGCAATGCATGACATTGTATGTGGACTGGAGTGCGCCTTTTGAAATTGATTCCATTGCCACCATGTCAGCAATACGTCGAAAAGGAAAACAAGTTAGAAATATTCACATGATTAGATTTAAACTAAGACAAAATTAGTCTGCAACTACGTACATATTGGAATACCCATTGAACCCGAGGCTAATGTTGGATTGCTTACATCTTCTGTGCTGTTTAAACGTATCAATATGTAACATTAGCAATTGAACTTCGAGCGCAGGCTGCAGCAGAACCCCCAACTTCTGGCAGAATTAATCCAATCAATACATTCAAATTCAGTGTATTTTGTGCTATTTTATAATGTCATATTAAATACCTTATATAAGTATATATATTCCCAAGAAGGGTTGGCGTCAGGCAGGCGGCCGGCCGTAAAACTATAGCCAAAACCAGTTGCAGTATGGACTACAGCAGAGTCCAGGATATATGGAAAAGTAGTACATACTGTGCCGACCCTACGCAAGTGGGAAAAGGGCAGGGAGATAATGATGTATGTTAGCTAATTTCATCATCTTTTTGATTAGATACTTAAAAAGCACTTTGTTTTTTATGGCAAAATCGTCAGTAGTCGCAGTTTCTGTCAACGGAGCATAGCATTTTTAACGTATGAATTAAACTCTTTTATTGACAGTTTCAATCCCAGTCTATAACTGAGCATGATATGTATTGTATTTAGCGAACTTAATCATTGTTCACACATAAATATATTATATTTATTTATTCTGTCCTTGTAGGTATACTGAACTCTTCAGTCTCAGTCATTCTAACAACTACAACGTCTTGTAGTTGTTAACATCTTGTAGTTCTACATCATCGTTGTACGAACGGTCCGCTCGACCGGTGAAATACCACGACCTCACAGAAGACAGATGTGAAGTAGAAGTATTCCGCGTTTCGTCTGAGGAGTGAGGTACCCGGATGCCTAACTTTAGTCCTCTTCCCCTTCCCACTCTATACTAATAAGGAATAGTTCCAGATGTGTAGTCAGCTTCGGTTTCGGAAAGGTGACAGGATGGTTTTGTCTGTATAAATATACAGATACTTAATACTTTGTTAAAATATTATCCTCGTGCTTTTTGCCTCTAGATACGTCTTAACACTGTTATTGTTACGTAATATTCGGAAGAATGGTGATAAAAAACTAAAAGACATTTAGGTTTGGCCAAATATTTATTAGGTACGTGCATGATCCCAATTATTAAAATATATATAAAAATAATAATGCAGGATATTGATGGGAAAAACAAAAAGAATATAACACATTAAAGATTAGTAATTTCTTTTTTATTTATTCCCCCAGCAGCCATTACAGTTCCCAAGAGCCTGATTGTGTATTGCTCCTTCCGACGTCCTCTACGAACGGACATAATAGTTATTTATATAATTTATATGTAATGTAATTCCATGTTGTGATATTGAATAGCTAGCGGCGATATTGAAGGGCTAGAAGATCTTGAAATATAACGTTTTAGAGCATTCTGCGGTGCTTGACACAAGCTCCCAAAACACACAGTTGTGTGATATTTGTTTTTCAAATTTCTCCTGAAAGTTGCTTGGGAATCGAACTCTGATTCTGCTCGTTACAGCTAAATACTCTAACCGTATTTGGAATTAAAATGGAATGAAATAATGTACACAATTTTAGTTTTTAATAAGCTCTTTTCCCAATTGCGTAGGGCGCAGTATGTACTACTCTTCCATGTATCCTGGACTCTATTATAAACCATACTGTTATCTTCTGGTTCTGTCTCCTCGGGAATATCTAAATATTTAATATATGTGCTATTTAATATGACATAATAAAAAAGCACAAAATACACAAAAACTGTCTCCGCTCACATAAGTTCCAGCTAATTTGGATTGAAATCAATTGCTTAACTTAGGTATCAGCAAAGGGGGTTTACCGATAACTATTCCGCTTAATGGATTTAATACACATTGGCTACAATAGCTACCATAAATACTTATTTATTAGGATATTGCTAACTAGTCCATCGAGTGTTCTTTTACAAAACAATAAAAAATAAAGAGTGTTCTTGTCACAAATCATCAGATAATATCATCCACTGTTAGACACATACTTTCCCAAAGCATCACCGTCAATATCTTTTTTATTATATATATTAGAAAGTGGCAAATGAGCAAGCGGTCACTTAAGTGATCGCTACCCACAGACATCTGCAACAAGCTTTTGCGAGTTTCAGATGCGTTGCCTACCTTTAAAAGACAGAGGAGGGGATAGACAGAAAAACTGACATTTCCTTCTCTTCCATCTTCATACCCTTCAAATCCTCCTTCCCTTTTCACCCTTTCTTTATTAGAAAAGGGTAGGAAGGGGAAGAGACTTAAATTAGGCCTCCGGCACTTCACTCCTAAGACGAAACGCAGAATACTTCTTTTTCTCGCCTGTCTTCTGTTGCCTGTTCTGTTACTTCGTGGTATTTCACCAGTCGAGCGAGCCATTCGTGCAATAGATGTTGTTGTTGCGGATTCTATCACTGTTATGGTCAATAGCCGCCTTATCCAGCGAGCTCACGCTTTTTTGACCAGATCTTGCTTCGATGATCCCCTTACGTTGCGAAAAAGTAACCCGAAGCATTAAAACATCAAAACCTTTGTATGAAATTGCTTACTGAACTTTGTTCTGTCTTGTTTATAATTTTGGTCGCTTTTCTTTTGTTTTTTTTTGTTTATAAAAACGCATCGGTGAATGCTGTGAATGAAAACGCTAGAGACTTATTTGTCCTCGGCAGCGTGATCTGGATGATATTTTCGCTTTCAGTGTCGAGCGTGGCCGCTCCAGTTTCAGCGGGCTCGCCGCATCACTTCGGAAATGGATTACGCCCCGCTTCCCATAGATCCGAGCGTTGCCTCACAATACCTATTGACACTGCTCGCTACGACCTTTTTTTAAAATATGAACTCACTCATTTTATTTTAATCAGGGTAGTGGGAACGAAACAATCTGTAAAAGTGTTTCATTTTAAAGTATTGCGACATAATGCGACTGATAGGTACATAACGTGTGGCAGATTATGGCAGCGACGTAGGCCACAAATGTATACAATTATGACTGCCTTTATGAATGCCCTGTATGTGTGTTTTAAACGCGCTAGCACAGATTCTCTTTAGAGTATGTAAATGATATTATTGTAATTACGTCTAGTAATGTAATAACCTCATTATCATATATTTTTTTCAATGTCAATTTTATGCAGTCGTTTCCACAGTAATATTTTTTTTTGACTGCCATGGGGGGTAATGTTTTTCGCGAGTATGTAAATGTTTGTATGTATGTAGTAAATATGGGTTGTATGCCGTTCCATTGTGACCTCCTTGTTCCTGGCTTAAGCGGCTGGAACGATTTTGAAGAGTGAGTGTCTAAGGGAGTACAGTCAGTTGGGCATACTGTTTTTTTTTTATTAAATGCTTGTTCATTTTTTACTCTGTTACTATAACAGCAGAGTGTCATAGTGAGAAGTAGTGATTTAGCGAGCGCTGGGAAGTCCGGAGGTTTGCGTCACCCGAGGTCGTGCGCACGTTCGCTGCTCTGCCCTGCTCTCACTTTGCCTGGCTATAATAATGTTTAGTATTGTTCAAAATATGAACCATTTTTTTACAAAAATAATATATATAAAGAACATTATGACGTGGTCATTCAAATCTCCTTTCAAGCAAAAGTTTCTGGGATAATAAAATATATAAATAAAAATACCACAACATATCACAGAAGACAGGCGTGAAGTAGAAGTATTCTGCGTATCGTCTGATGAGTGAGGTACCGGAGGCCTAATTTTATTCCTCTTACCTTACCCCCCCCCCCCTTTATAATAAGGAAAGGATGGGAAGGGAAGCAGGATTTGATGGGGAAAGCGATAGATAGGAGAAGGTAATGTTCATTTTTCTGTCTTTCCCCTTAAAGGTGGGCAATGCATCTGCAACTTACAAATGTTTGTTGCAGATACCTATGGGTAGCGGTCACTTAAGAGATCGCTTGCTCGTTTGCCACCTTCTTGTATAAAAAAATATATAATAGCAAAGAACAATAACATACCAAATGGCGTTGAGATGTAATAATAGGAAATAATTTCTATTTTATGTTATTGATTAGCCTTGACGCGTACTCATGATAAACCATTAACAAAGCATACGTAAGTGAGTATTACTTACGAGGGTACTAGAAGCGAAAAAAGGATGCAATATCTATCTATTTTTCACTTAAGCTTTTTATACAAGAAGGTGGCAATCCAGCAAGCGGTCGCCTAAGTGAAAGCTACCCATAGACAGAGGATAGACAGAAAAAATTAAATTTCCTTCTCTTATCCATGCTCTTCTCTGTCCAATACTCTTTTCCTTCCAAAAGAAAAGGTCTTTTTAGAAAACATGAATACAGTTGAAACTGGATAAATGAAAGTTCAGGGGACCGCAATCGCTTTCTTGCTTATGGAGGTTTCTCACTGAGTTTCTAGCATAAGCTAGACCTAGGTGATTTCAGTACCTCTATAAAGAGGTACAGAAATCACCGTCTTCGCTCATAGAGGTTAAACAAATTACACAGTTATAATGATACAGTTGATATATGTGTGTTTATGTACTATGTATTCAATGACATTTTACTCACAAAAAGGACCATAAATCTTACATATTACCCTTAAAAATCTGTATTTTTTGTTTTCACATTTTGTGCATGATTATTCGTAGCATTTCTTGAATTAATGAATTAGAGAACACTTTATTTTGTATTATTAACAACTGCCAAACAAAAGTAGCAACTGCAGATGTGGGCATATGCTCGACAGTCGCTCATAGAAGTATAGAGAAGTAGCAATCTACATCATAGAGTCCATACACAAAAATCTGTGGATCCACAACTCTCTTTTATAGAGGTTTCTATTTCCCACACATAGAGGTTATAGAGACTAACAACTAAAGGGACCAGCAATTACTCTCACTTAAACAGTTTTGTCACTTACCCAGTTCTCTCTTTCTCAGGTTTGACTGTATTAGACATTACTGTTTTTCTTACTAAACAAGTTTGAAATCATCCTCGATTGTTAGCTTGCAACTTTTTATTTAAATCATACATTTAAACCGAATTGTAAATATAATATGAGCTTCGCAGGTTATGTAACGTCATGAGTCGCAACACAACGCAACTTTTCTCCGACATCTAATATTTTACACTTGTTTCGATAACCATACAAGAGTTTATAATTCTGTCAATTTCGAGCCACAGTTCCACTAATACTGAACTGGTAGAAAACGAGAAACAATATCTCTTGTAGGGTTCACTTCAATATGTACATACGTCACTTACGTGTGTATGTCTTCTTAGTATGTTTACACAAGCTAATCTCCAAAACCGTCCAACAGATTTCAATAATATTTTGCAAATGCGTAGTTAGAATAGGATAGGCCCCAATATGAAGTGCTGTTATTGACATGTTATTGTATGTTATTGCTATGATTGATATAAATAAAATAATTTTGTCATTTCTTACATCGAAAATAGATAGAGAACAGCAAATTTAATTTTTCTAAATAGCCCATATTTAATATGTGATTTTACTGATCTTTCATAAGAAGAACTCGATCGTAATTAATTTTATGACGCAAATTAATGATCTTAGATCAACTAGTTTGAGACTAAAAGAGGGATATGAAATGTAGGAATTGATAACACAATATCAAAACATTCTAAAACAAGCGGAGTACCGCAAGAAATCGCCAGTTGATTTTCCTCGTGTGACACATCTCTCCGGGAGCGGACCGTGAGTTTGTGGGGCCCTGGGCTAATAATACTTGAGGGTCTGCCTAAGTTATCAACAAATGCCATTTAAAAAATCCGTTTTAAACTAATGAACTGATTTCGTGCATTTAAAAACCCATATACAGTATAAAGTTGCTTTTTGAAGCTCTGTTTTTTCGCTAACTTCCTTTAAAATAGATATGCAACACGGATTTAAAAAACGGTTTTCACCATCATTCGGTTTTTTTTAGATTATTCATGAGTATGTTCGTACTATACTTTATTTATAGTACGAACGGTAATATAAATTATAGTATATTATTATTAAAATTAAGTATACGTGAATAAACACCATATTTCGAAACGTTGAAAAAAGACTACTCGAACTATAAACCATGCGGCATACATAATAATTGTATAGGAAATAATTGTAGATCTAAGAATATACTAAATAAAACTCCGCTGTAGTATACCTCAATCTTCCGTGGTTTTATCAAAATAATAATTTTATAATTTAAAAAATCAGCTAAAATTCGGGGGTTTTTTACGAATCTATTTTTTCGAATTCAGTGTTAATGTTTATCTAAATAAATATATTACTAATTATGAACGTTTAGTGTAAATTACAACTGTCTTTTACACTAAATCATTTTAACAAATAATTTAGAAGGTATGAAAATAATTAAAATTACACGCAACCGAAAAATTCAACAGTCGATGCAAAAAGATAGATGGGGGATTCAAAAGGAAGGATTATGTATTTAATTTATTAAATTGGATAATTACTGTTATGAGGTTAATTGTAAATGTTATCGGCCGGTAGGTACGTGATGACAGAAAAAGTTATGCAGACTTTTAAATTGTGCAGCTTTGCGTGCAAAGCCAGGGCGGATTCACTATTATTTCATACTTTGTTCTGCTATAAAAAAATAAGTTATAAAAATTAATCAAAACTTATTTATGTACCTCACTGGATAAAGACCGCGTCTATTTTTTTCTCTTATAACGCTATTCTTACTAATGCAAAGTAGGTAGTAATTCGACATTCACCTATACCGAGGCGATGGCGGCGCTGCCGAGTCGTCATTACGCCGATGGTCAACCGGTTTGGGATCGCATCAGAAAAACAGCTACAACCTCTACCACGAGAAACGAATTATAAAATAAAAACGAAGGATTATTAAAGCGCTACAAGACTCTTCGATTGGATATTTCTTGTTTACAGATCTCGTGGTACGTGGTATGCAACGGTGATCGTCGAGACCCAACAAATTCAGTGTCAAAATTTATTTCACGCCGCGAATTTAACTCGCCTTCCCTATATTACCACTTTATTTAGATACAAGATCCTATCTTTTCCTAAGACATTGCAGAATCAACTTAGAAAACTATAAAAAAACAAGGTTGAAGACCATTGTGGCTTTGTAAGACTTTATTCATAGCAAAATATTCTTATTTTGGCCATTATTTCCTCATTATTTCAATAGAAATTTAGTTTATGAAGAAGTCTGAATTGTATAAAATACGACCAATATGAGATTCTGAAATAAATATGGATGGATATATTTATGTATTTTTTGCATGTGCATGCGAAAATGTGCATTGGCACATTTTTAGTCATTGGCAGTGCATTTTATATGCGTTCGTAACAAAATTGATCCGCCTTCAAACCCGATAAGCCCGCATTCGAATCACGGTCAATGCATTTTGGTTAATGGGAATCTAATTTTAAGTAGGTACTATGAAAAATCGTTTATCAATCTTGAAGTTATAGTTTTAAAAAAACTATTTATAAACAATGATTATTATTAATTTCTACGAAATATAATTTCCATGAATGAAATAAATAGAGATTTATCAATATATTGTTTAAGGATCCATTTCGAGCTTATGCTTTCTTTAATTTGTTAGTTTTGTTTGCTAGTTTCTTAGAACAAACATCACTAATCGAAAACGTAGCCGCAACACGTAGAATAAGGTCGATAAACAAAAACTTAGAAAGCTGTGGGAACACACGGAACCCGTTGCTTTGCCGCCGAATAGAGTTGGAGAAAGGTCGTTTGCTATTACTTGTTACGTTTTAAACACACGAAAGCCAGGAAATAATATAACCGTTTTACATACATATATAACTATCTTTATAAATAGTATCGATATATAATTTAAAAAAATAACGTAAAAATTGCTTTTTTTATAAAAACAAACATAATAATAAGTGGAAAAATTCCAGATAAACTCATAAAAAAATAATGACCCGATTTTAAAAAATCTTTCAAAGATAGAAAGCTCTTCTATTGGCGAGTAAGGTAGGTTACCTATTTTTTTCATTTGCCTGTCTACCCAAGCGAAGCTGGGGCGGGTTGCTAGAAGGCCATATTTTAATATTATGCATAAAATATAATTACATTATGTGTTTACTAAGAGCAATTTCTCCACCTTCTTTTTTTAGTTATCTACAAATTATTTTGTGGCAAATTAAATCAGCAGTTAAGGTCAAGCACTCCTATATGATAGAGAATATCTTTGTATTTTCCATTATTCCTAGATCCTACTTCTCTTCCCATTTCATATGGTGGTAGAGATGCCGTCAAACTTTCAAAGGGTGATACGGAGCATCCCCTCAGGATAGAATCACGGGGGTATTTTCACCCCGAGGGGTTGCCCTGGGCGGCTAGAGACTGCGGGGCGCGGAAGTGTAAGGCACTCTCGTAGACCTGTCCTAATTAGGGTAAGGTTGAATATTATTTACTTATTCATGTACATTTAGTATCAAATTTTATCGATATTCGCATTAGTTACAGCTGTTATGTATTTAAGTACTCTTCGTTTTGTGAACTAATAAGGGTAATGTGATATAAAGGAAGTATATTAGACCCCATACGACTATGTAAATGACAAAGTATGTGATTTTGACCGCATATCAAGGTATGAAAACTAAAAAAAAATTCTATCAAAATAAAAAAAAATGTTTATATTAATATTGAAAAATTTCTTTTTTTGTATTGAATAAATTCTGAATCACTAACTGTTACACAGCTGAATTATCCTGAAGTAAGATAGATTTTGGTTTTTATTATTGTCGTGCAAAACTGAAATTCGTAGGTACAACGCCGCGCAGTTATACATAAAATAAAATGAAAATGACATACATTTGAGATCCATTTTTTGTCATTTATTTTTTTATTTCATGATAGCCAAAACCCATATCAGCTGTAACCTCTAGATATCAAAATACTGCCTTTTGTAAAGAATTGTCGAATAATAATTTAAATTGAAACCGTAACACCTTTAATGTCCTTCCAGACTTCCAGATTTCCCTCTCAAATATTATAACAGTATCGCAGTGCTCGTTCAGGTTTTTCGTAATATTTAGTTTAAGAGGAACCTATACCTCGATTGTGGTAGATTAAAAGAAAGGAGATCACAAAAGTTTATATTATACAGTATAAAAATATAAACATTAGTACCTGAAAACAATTTACTCTTCACCTGTAATTTCTATGCCATTGTTAGATAGATAGGCTTTTACAGGGTTGTCAAGTTCGGAAACTTTGAAATTCATTATTTGTAATTTTTATAAAAGATGGCTTATATTATAAAATCACTAGTATTCTCCTTATAATCCAAAGAGAGTTAAATAATCAAAATTATAAAGCCAGGTAATCACCACGGCAAATTACTTACTTTGTTTTCAGGTGTTGGTTTTTATTTGCCTTGCAAATGTCACAAAGTGGATGTGCTGCAAGTCCGTTTAATCACTTCTACTGAAAACCGCCTTTTTAAGAAGAATATAACTGAATGTCCTTTGCTTAGGGCACTACTTTAATATACCTTAGCATATGGTTTGTTCGTGTTTCTGTATAGTAATAGTTGCCAGGAAAAGTTGTACTTCTTGGGTCATGTTTCGTAAAAGCCTGTACTGTAATTAGGTTGGTACTGACCTACATGAAATATTTGTAGAACACTCCGTCTGTAATTTTTTAATACTTCATTGTGAATAGAATGACAAACAGAAGTAAGAAGTAAAATAATTGTGCTAAAAATAATGAATAAGAATACGAATACGAATAAAGTGGCAACCCTGCTAGCGAGGGTGAATGCAAGGGCGAGAGGACGGAGGGTCGGCGCAAGGGTACGCGCGCACCGAGACCTAAGCTCTTAAGGGCCACTGACTACGCCGATGCCTTACTACGTCAGCTCAAAATTTATTTGTTAATTTTTTTTTAAATTGTAAAATTTATTACTGTTAACATGTTTCGTTCTGCACGTATTATGTAAGGCGAATGTTTTAAAACATTTCTTTATAGTAGTTTAGTGGTTAAACTACACTACAACTGTCGTGGATTCAAATCCCAAAAAATTAAAAATGTATGTACTTCAAACGGTAATATCCTGAACGTCATTTGGTTGCATAACAAAAAAATAATTCTCTAATATTCTGATATTTAAAAAATGTCTCAGATTTAAGACAACTTTGTCAATTAAATACAATATCTTCCTATGTAATGGTAATCGTAATGAGTAGCATCCATCATTTCTACTTCCCCCATTCCCTTTTCTTTGGCTTACAAGAATTTGAAATGCAGACAAATAATAATTTCTATTGATTTTAGCAAATATTTACGGTTAACTTCGGATGCAAACACTTTTTTCAAAATTTAAATTGTATTTTTATTGTAACTTACATTACGTTATTATAAATAGCTCCATTTAGACATAACCTTCCCCGTATCATAATGAAAGAATATACAGACATTGTGACGAAGTGTACCAAACGAAAGAACGATACGCATTCCTTAGCAGTGGCCTAATATTTCTCTTGAAGGTTAGGTACGTTACGACTGGACAGGGAAATTAGCGCTAGGAACATTTGCAGTACAGTAAAACACTACGTTCGTTTGTTAAAAACACACACACTCTAATGGTTCGGCCTGCGGAATATAAACTCGTAAAAACATATATTCGAATCCGCGATTCGTAAACCATCTCCTAGCACAAACCTAAGCTTAGTTGTAATATGTATGTGCGTTATTCACATAATTCTCTGATATTTTTTTTTCAAATAAAAAATAGTATCTAACTGTGACGCAACAGGATCAGTTCTCAATTTACAGCAACAATTAGCAGCCTCATTAATTGTTTATAAAATGTTTCTCAAATAACTGTTTACTTTAGGGCATTTCATACTTGGTTGGTTGGAAGTAAATTGTTTACACAATGCTTTAATGATTTCATTTAATACGTGAGCTATGTGACAACGTAGCGCTATTTTAAGTCTACATTATATCTTAAAAATATAAAACGAAACAAATGAATTCTAGCAGAATTTGTGTCGGCGTCGTTTTCCTCATAACGTACAGCTTCATGAGTTAACGTTTCGCAGCTATTGCGAGCGTCGAGCGTCGAGCGTGATGGCGCAACGACGTCGCCACTGCGCCGCGGCTTGTAAACAACTTACATAAATATACAAGTAGAACTAACGTCGATGCACAAAGCTAAATGTATACCACAATCAACTTGCCGACACCTTACCACCAGTATTGGCCATATCTACGACAATTTTATTGTCAGCCACTCGAAAATCGTCATTGTCAAAAGAGTATAATGCCTCGGCCAGTTGACTTTAGTTTATTTAAATATTTGGAACTAAATAAGTTGCAGATGTTTAGCCTGGATTTTTCTTGGATATAGAAAGTAAACGAAAGGAAGCCTGCAGACATAGCGCTCTCGCATCACCTTCATTCATCAGTTCGCCTAAGGTTCTAAGCATACATGATCACTGCCAAACGGGTACTTTTTGAATATCCCTTCTCGGATTTTTCAATACATCTTAAAAAGCAACTTAAGTATAGTGTACATTTATTAAATGGGGCGATTTTTGCATCTGAAGAAAGATATGCCAAATATAGCTTTCGGTAAAAATATTTTAACCTCAAAAAGCGACATCTGTTGGCAGATCAAAGAATTACAAACGATTCTTAATATTGAATTTAAAATATTAGTAGGTAAAGTTTAAAAAGAAAATAATAATAACTAAAACAAAAAAATCGAATAACATATCTCAAGAACATTGTTAATTTTGTGTAAATAATATATGAAGAGTTAATAAATACATACACGAAAATTTTTAACTCATGATCCTGCCTGGTGGCTACATTACAAAGAAAACTTCAGACATGCCATACGTTATATTTATTTTATGTTAATAAATAACAGAGTCCAAGTATCTTTTTCAAACTTGTGACGCGTACATTTAATTTTAAGTATTTAATATAAGCTATTACTTCTGTTTTATTTTCTGTATCACTTTTATTTACAAACATGTATACATATTTTTGAGACTAAAAATGTGATAGGTTAATTCACACTGAGTGCGAGCGACACTCGCGTTATAAGCAAATCATCGGGGTTCCGAGAAGGTATTATCTCAATGCTTGTGGATTGTTAAGAGCGCGGAGGACGCGGGCTCGGGTGACACATCGGCCATGGCGTGATTCATTTCGGCCTGCGCGGGCGCGGGCACAAGAATCTCTGACGTCACACGTCCGGGACTTATTATCAACACCCGGAGAAATATCGTATACTTACCGAGGCCATGCTCTCTCTCTCCCATTAGGCGCGCTAAATTTTTGATAGCTTGTTTTGGCAATTTATATTATTTTTAGTGAAAAAGGCTATTGCAACAATAGCACCTGATTGACATCTATGATACTTCATTTAACTTATAAATAAAATTTTTTGGACCATGTCAAAGGTTGGTGTGCAAATATTTATTGCCGCTTACAACATACATACATGGCAAAATAGAGACCTAGGCATGTCATGCACTTGATAAATAATAGTATGAAATGTATCGTCAATATTGAATCAGATCATTCGTTTAATTTTACAGAATAAGGGGTCAAACGAGCAGCGGTTCGCTTAACATGAAGTGAACTGACACCCATGGACATCCGCAATACCAGAGAAACTTCAGATGCGTTGCCGGCCTTTAAGGAATGAGTACACTCTCTTTTTGAAGGCCCCCTAAGTCGTATTGGTTTGAAAATACCGCTGGGGATCATGCTGCAATGCTGCTGTGCGAGGCAAGAAGGTCCGCGAAAACTGAAAGGTTGTGGAACGCCAACCATAAAGTTGGTGGGGATAGTAAATGGAGCACTGTCCTGTTGTTTGATAACGAAACCCAGCGACAGGAATTAATCCATAATTTCTGAACGCGAACATCTAACAACTAACAAAGTTTATATCCTACACTAAAAAAAAAATGTGAAAATTGATATCTTTAAAGTATATTAATACGGGAGTAATTGAATTTGTTAAATATTGTTTATCGCCAACAACCAAAAAGTTACCAAAAATTTTGGTCGATCAGAATAGTTCCCCTGTTAGCGCGCGCCAGTTAATGCCCGTTGCGTTCCGTTCCCCGACCGCGATGTTGAGTTTCAATATCTTTTGTATTCATAACCTCCGGCTTTACAGCGCTCGAGTTCACATGCCCAAGCCGAATTCGTTTCACAGCTTACGACCTTCTGAAAATTACTGGTGCACTTAAGCTAGCCAACTCTTGCAATTATATGCACCCATGCAGTGTTTATATCCATTACATATAAACGAATTACAAAGGATATGCATATTTTTTTTTTGGTAAAGTACATTGTACGAATGTTTTTTTTTAAATTTGTATAAAGTTAAATATTTTGGCAACATCCATGAAATAAATAACCACATGGAAGCATCAAGATCATCTTATACTCGGATGTTATTGAAGTGAAATATTTATTTATTATTAAGCGCCAGAAACAATTTGTCCGTCACAATGAAATAAAAGTATTAATATCCCATATTATATATAACGCTGTGCATTTTTGGAGACTGAGTGGAACGTCAGTGTCTGCGCTAGCGTGCACTGGGTGACATTTATTATTTATTTAGAGTTCTTCATGTCGTGGTAACAACGATTTAATCGAATACTTTCGACAGGATTCATCACATAAATTTGCTTTGATCATGTACTCGTTCTTTTTTTCGATTAAATTTTGAAATAAGTCTCGACAGGATTAATTCAATTCTATATTACTAGACTAGAAAGAACTTCAACTCGGCGTTATTATGAGGTTAATGTTTGTTAGTAAAACAGTCCTTTATATACGTTTACCTCTAACGTAGGACAATACCGTCCGTCACCGTCGTTCGTATGTTGCACCAATGGGTTGACCGGTGAAGTACCACGAACCCACAGAATACACACGTGAAATAGAGGTAATTATACGGCCTTACATCTAATGAGTGAAGATCCGAGTTCTTTTTCTCCCTCCGCTCCTTTTAGTATAGAGTCAAGTCCAAACCTAAACTTTTTACGGAGGGAAACTCTAAAATATTTGGAAAACTACGCTAATTTTACCTCACTATTGCCACAATAATTCCAACATTTCCAGTGAAAATATAAAATAGTGTAATGGCCGCCTTCTACACTAAGTTTTTCTTAGTTGTAGTTGGGTAAACAACAGTGTTCACACATGTCTGGTAAAATTAATTGGTTAAGTAGCCATAGACCATGTGTTTTTTATCTTGTGCCCCTGGCATGTGTGGTTCAGGTTAAAAATAAAACACGCAATAAAGGTTTTATTGCGTGTTTTATTTTTTAGTTATTTTCATTTCTTTTTTTTTTACCTTTGTTATTTTTGCTTTGCAATTTCTTTTAAACCTTTTAGTTAACACTATTACGTACTTACAATTTTCTTTTGATTTTATTATATACGTTTGTTTCTTAAAATCAAATTTTATTAATCTATTTCCATTACATTTTTACTTAGACTATTTTTCTTTGACATTCCATGACTTTTTTCTATTTATAATCTGCAAGGCCAAGTACTATAAATTCTTGTCTAGTTTACTTCTTTTTCATTAACTTTAATGCATCCCTATTAATTTCCTCTCCTGATTTTGTTCCAGCTTCTACTCAACGCGGAGCGAACACGGGATACTCTACAATATGTGTAGCAGGGATTGGATCACGTGGTCGAACGTCGCTAGCGTAGCGTAGCGTGGCAACCACCCTCCATATCGTTTATCAACAAGCATACTAAATCAAGTCTCAATTTTCCAAGTTTCTTAATATGCCAGCACTTGACCACAATATTGTGCGACGATATAAACAATAAACGTTATAGTTGTAGAGGAACTTTGATGTCGACAACTTCTCTTCTTTCCCATTCTCATGATCGAAGAACCAAATTGCTATTGAGAGTTCGAATGTAAGATACTGCTTCTAGAGGATGGTTATCATTTCATATGTGCATACGATATTGTAGAATTAAGTTACGAAAATGTAATAATACTCAATCCAGGAAATGCATGCATTGCAAAATTCACTTATCTCTTGGTATGTAAATATACTGTGTTATACAACTATTTTGTTTTAGTCGTTATTATAATCCACATTAACAGTCTCTGTACATTTAGTAAATTTAATTGTAATAAACATAGGGCACAGACATATAAATGAAATACCAATTAAGAATTCTACATCCATTATAATTCAACGGCATTAAGATATCCTTAAAATTAAAACATTCAAATCACTTTTGAGGGTCATTCGAGTTTTTATTCGTTTTATACAAAAAAGGAACTTGGCGATAGATAAGTCATACAGCTAATTAAGCATTTCTCAGCAAACCAGTCTCAAGTGTACGAAAATCAACAGTAGACGCGTTAAATGGTTTCTCACCTTTAATGCTCTCAGAATTCAATCAATAATTATGTAGAAAAAATCAGTCCGAGACCAAGAGACTTGTGTATTTCGTTCGACGACGCCCCCAAACCACTCATTTAGTCTTAACTTAAAAAATAAACGAATAAAGGAACATAAATTTAGAACTTACACATAAAAGCGGGTAATAGTTCCACTTGTATCAATAAGAATAAATAATACACAAACATTGAAAATAAGTTACAAAATTACAATGTATCCAAAAAAAAAATCAATCAGACTTAATTCTCTTGTTCTCTTTCTCTTACTATTCTGCTCTATTGCTAAATAGTATATATTTCGAGTCTTGAAAAAACTAATTTATTTTCACACCAAAACTTTGTTGGATACATCTTTAGATATTATAAATATGATCCTAACAAAATATTGATATAAAAATACAAGTTTTGCTTTGATACGTCTTATGAAAGTCGAGCAATAATATAGTACTTAATAATTATAAAAAATAACCATTTACATTCAATATTAGAAAAAAAGAGATTCTACAAACTGTAAAACACCAATGCAGTTTGTAGGCACCAGGTGACTCAAGCGCAGTCAGTATCCAAACTAAACCCATCGACTTCCTTCTGCAACAGGGATGCACGATACAATGATTTCTCGTCATTTTCTAATCGATTATTTTAGAAGTCGTAAAAGATTTTCACAATTCAATTGGAATTCAAGGATTTTCAATCGCCTATAATGTTTTACTGTTTTTATGAACGTCTTATAAATACATATAGCGATAACTTTGTCAGAAAAGTTTGACCGGTGGTTATTGGTTAAATGTATGGAAAATAGTTTCGATTGATCCTATTAAATCGTATCTCAAGCAAATTAGTATTGGTGTTTGACATCAATGGAACAAAAACATTTATGTTAGGAAACATCGAATATACACACATTTGTAGTTGTAATAAGTTGCGTTTCTTTTTGACGATAATAAATTATCACCTTTCTTACATAGTTCTCATACATTAATGAATAGCTAAATAATGTTTAAAGAGTTCTTAAAATAGTCCAATTATTTTATGGATTTTAAAAGATTTGAGAGATTAAGAAAATAGTGAGATTTTGTCAGGGAATATTTGTTTTAATAAATAAAATAATTATAATCGGCAAAGACAAAACCGTGCATCCCTACTGAACAGTGATACCAATATAACAAACACAGCCATGTACAGATAACTAATAGCAGTCTTCTCGTAACAATATCACACGTCTCTGTCCCGTGCGGCGTCGAACGAAACACAAGTCGCTTGGCAATGAAATAAGATTTAAGGGAATCCTGTAAATATATATATCAAGACAATTAAGATCACAAAACAGTTAATACTTAAGAGTTAAACTTACCTAAGTGAAATACAAGCGGTGACAGGCTTGTACACTGTGACCCCTAAAAAGGTTATTCCTCTTACACATTATGGCGTTCAATTTTCTTTTTGACGCAAAATTATAAGCAAAGAATCGACTTGTCTTGTATAAGAGACCGCTTACGTACTAAGTTAATCCTACTTATTATTATTAATTATTCAGTAAATCGATTAGAAGTTTAGCCGTATGAAAAATTTCCAAACTAAATCAAGTTACCACCACATTTTTGGGGCAAATATAAGACTCAACAAATTTGGCATCAATATAAGATAGGTGTTTAATTATTCACAGTTAAATACATTTAAGGAATGTCAGCTTTCTATATAAAATGAATACAAAAAGGCATTTATAAAATGTCCAACCACAGTGTAAAAATAAAAAAGGATACAAAATATAATAGAATACGAAATGTCTAGACTACACCTAAATACACCTAACGGTTATAAATACTGGTAATTTAAT
>DWLR01001017.1:0-20472 GCA_018246295.1 Papilio alexanor hazarajatica
AAAAGGACGCTGCTGCCCGTCCTCCGGTGGTCTTTACATCCAGACTCAAGACAAACAGACATGTTCATGCACACAAACGTTTGTCTTGGGTGGGAATCGAACCCACGACCTGCGGCGCGACATGCAAGTGTCTTGCCACTGCGCCAAATGGTCAGTCGTTTATTAAACAGTATATTGCAAAACAAAATTACAAAAATATTTTACTAATATAATTAACCCATTATAGATATACACATCTCGAAAAGAAATTAATGATGACCTAACTTACAAATCTGTTATAAATAGACAAATATACAAGAAAAAGGATAAAATAATTAAGAAACTTAAGAAGGAAAAGGTATTATTGATTTAACACGTGTTATATAACATCATCCTCATCTCACTGCCCTTTTCTCACCTAGGTAGGGTAGGCACAGTATATACTATTCTTACGTATGTCCTGGACTCTACTGTAGACTATACTGTATTTGGATTTGGCTATAGCTTTTATGGCTCACCGACTAGTTATCTACAATTATAATAACAACATACATCTTATGTCATAAAATTAATCCGTGAATGATTTTGACAAGGATTAAAAATTCATTATTACTAATTTTAAGAAAAAATATGACCACAAGTCCTACTTACCTTCACATTAGAACCTAAGGAATCAACAGTACTTGGTATGTCTAAATCTCTTGGAGCTGTTAATTTTGGTATGTTTAAGATATTATTATCTGTATATGTTCCAAAGCCAGTTGATGAATATGATGTCAGAGACTTGGGCCTCATAAAAGATTTTATGTTGTGTATTCCTGGCATTTCTGAATTTGTTTCTTCTGGAAGAACTGTAAATATATCAATTAGTAAAATTTGGATTATAATAATAATGCCTTATATTTGATGAACACTACACATTCATTCTTAATAACAAATGGAAAGAATGGTACTTTATTGGGAACGTCAAACACCTCAGAAAACCCTACTGACGATGAGAGTTGTTTAATTACTTGATACATCAGGAACATAATTTGTGATAAAATCCATAAAATGAATTTAGTTCTAATGATGATCATGCTATTACATTTGTAGCATTATTTAGCACAGAGAAAGTCTTTCCTTATATTTTTGTAATTATCAGTCCCATGTTTTCACTCAGTGTTAAGTTTCTTACATAAAAAAAAAAAACTAAACATGTAAGATTTATATACCAGTGTACATATTTAGAGATTACTCAATTATAAAAATAAAACTATTACTTTAGTTTACAATAAGGTCTAATTTAAAAAAAAAATCTTATGTTGAAAATTTATCTTACATGATTTAGAGTCAAAACTCTCCACTGTGTAGGCTGTATAGGACTTCTCATTATCTGGCACTATAGCTTGTTTTTTTATTGTATATGGCAACTCAAAAACAAAGGAAGGATAATATGAATAAGGCTGTGGGGATCCAAATGTTTGTCTAGGTGGCTTTGGTAACATCTCATCAAGGAGTCCAAATGAAAAAGGTCTCTGAAAAAATATTTTAAGCTATTACGTTTTGTAATTTGTAAAAGATATAAAATAGGGAATGTTATCAAAGCTGTATATACGTCAACAATATAACTATAACAGCAACTCTTCTTCAACAAATCAATCAACCATAATCTTTATTAAACAACTTCAAAAAAGGAGGAGGTTCTCAATTCACTTTATATTTTTTTCATGTTTTTTACTGTTTGCATTTGAAAGTGAGTTCCAAATATATACCAAAAATTGAAATATTTGTATATTTAAAACAAGTCCTGTTTGGATTTAATGGATTTGTTGTGAGACTTACCATGGCTATAAATGACATATAAATAAAATTATATTTTGGCTTGAACAATTTTAAGTTAGTTTTGTTTTCGTCAAAATTCTAAAAGATTGTTGAAGATTTTATATTATAGAATTGATTAAGTTTTAAACTAATACTACTTATTAATTTTTCTTTTTCTTATAATTTTTTTAAAACTAATTTATACAAATATAACAAAGTAAAATATTTATCACTTTAGATGCTGACACAAATATCAAAAATAGTAAATAATCATATTCATTCATAGTGCTTCTCAATCTTTTAGGTATCAACCACTTTAGGAACAATTAAATACCCAATCACCACCAGAAATTCCCTCATGAAAAAAAATCAATTACAGATCTTCTTACTGCGAGATACTTGATGCTTGCAATTTGTCACCCCTTGACCTAAGGGATGACATATTCGAAAAATGGGTGATATATTGAAAAATTTTTTTTATTTATCTATTACACTGCCCACCAATTTTTGTTTAGTGCCCCAATATTACTTGAAGTTTCGAGCGCTCCCTGAGATAGTCAAACTTCACTAGTCTGAGAGATATGTTAAGAAAATAAATTATTTATTTACTTATGATTATCAGTGATGTTAATTAGGCTTAAGCTTATATTTAACTTGACTTCAAATTTATTTAATTTTTAATATTTTAAAAATGGACAAAAAGGAAATCATCCAAGGTGTGTCTAAACAATCATATCTCTCTATTAGGCCATCAAATTACGGTCCTAAATTACTATACATACCCAAAATACACATGGGAAAAATTACCTGAAACATTTCTGTTTCCAAATCTGGCTTCTTCATATTTTGTAAGCAAATGAGGAGCCTCAAAACATTTTGAAAATGGTATTTGTAATCACCAAAATCAGCTTTAAGAATTATGTTAATTAAATCTCTCAATTCAACAGACCTCTTGTATTCCATCACATTCCTTGCATTACATTGTGACACAAAACAATATGACAATAACTCTATTGTAGGCTCGTTTCGTATAATATTAGAAAAACTTAAAGTAGACTTTTTCAAAATTATCTCGTAGGACAAGGATCTCATTTTAGAAGCAAGAACAGTTTGTGATGTACAGCTATGAGAAGAATATGAGGAAGCAGTTCTCCGGCATAATTCAGTAATAAGTTCGTAGACTCCAATGTTTGAACAATTCAAGTCCATCATGTTTGTTGAAGTTTCCTCTCCAGATATTAAGTTATATATTATTTGATTGTAAGCTCGTGTTTAGCTATCACATTTTTATTAATGGTAGTAACAGTACATCGTAGTACTTGAAAGAACACAAGATCCTGAACCAGATTCCGGACTCAAACAAAACAAACTTGTATTTGACAAATCTGACATTAGCTGACATGTTGTGTTGTATTAACAACCAATATCAAATCTCGTTGAATAGATTATCAATAGAATATGGTTCCCATTGGTTCATGGTCAATATTTTTTCAAAACTACTGATTCATTTTGTTGATTGTAGTTTTGATGTTTCTAATTATATGAAATAGTGATAATGATTTCTAGTATTCGTTTTTAGAGAAGATTAAATTACTTGTAAAATTAAATAATATCAAAGAGCGTACTCCTTCCTAAAAGGCCGGCAACGCATCTGCGGTTCCTTTGGTGTGTGTGAGCGGCGTGTTCCTATGTTTATCCTATTCTTGTCACTAATTTGGGGACTCGTTAAAAAAAAAACAATCGACATAAACATAAGCGAATGATTTTTGTTCTACTTAATCGATTTAATCTCCTTGTTATAGTAATCTAATCACTTGGTAATCACTACACTAGTAACCTAAAAAAATTAAATTTGTGGATATTTTGTAAACATTTCGTTGATAATTAATTGTACTTTCAGATACTAATGATATTGCCGTATATGTTATAGAGAAAATTACTATATCTCTCTCGGTTTGTAAAATATAAAGATGAATCAAGCACAAGTTACCAAACTTGTTTCAAAATTACGCATAAATGTAGCTGCAGAACCTCGTCGGCTCAGAAATCTCAAAGGTCCAGAAGGCAGATTAAATAAATTACGAAAAACTGTTACTGGATTGATTAAATATGAAAGAATTGAGTTAAATTACAACCGAGGGGATGAAGCTCGTCAATATGCTGAAAGGGTAAGGTGCCATTGAGCATGATAACACTAAAACTAGTCTTGGACAAATATCATGTATCATAACGTTGGTCAGATTAACTGTTACCATAACGTAACATTTGTGTGATGTACTTGGTTTAGGATCTTCAGAAACGGAATTTGTAATATCACTTTTCCCTCGGAGCTGACCAATGTGAATTCTTCAATATGTATTTTTTTTAATTGCTTTCTTTCCAGCTCATATCCGAAGCAATAACACATGGCGATTGCCACAAACCAACAATGGAAATAGCAGATTATTGGTTACTTGAAAAGGAGCTTGTACATAAATTATTTAAAGTTCTTGTACCAAGATATGAAAATTCTAATACAGCCTATACTAGAATGTACAAGGCACCACGGCCACAATACAGTCGAAACACTGAAAAAGCTGTTTTAGAACTCCGAGGCAACCCATATCCTTCTCTAGTAAACAAACAGCATAATAATAGACATCTTATTCAAAATATTTTACTAGATGCTGCTAAATATGATTATAGACAAGCTAAATATGCAGAGATGGCTGATAAAATAGGAAGGACAGAAGATCAGCAAGTAGAAAAAGTAACCAACATGGGAAATGCTGAAGATAATTCTAAAGCGGATTCATCTAATAAGCAAAATGACTAAATGGAAGTTACAAGATTAATATTTTTTAGAAAAAGTTGTTGCACATAGGAGTAGAAAATATAAAATATATTAATGCTGATTTACGAAAAGGATTTTTATTTATTCTATTCAGGGATCAAAATAAAAATTAGAATCAAAATAGAAATAAAATAACCTGTTACATTAACCTATGTTATGTTGGTAACCTAAAATAACTATATTTAATTACTTCCTGATAATATAATTAAAGATGTGTATTCAGGTTCCATTTGGATTGTATCAATAAAATGTTAAGCTCATTTAACATTTCTAAATTTAGATTGATAACATATTAGTATTTATTTTAACAATGTCTCCTTATGTTTTTAACTAATTATTTCTCTTATGTTATTCATTTTTGTCTTTTAACATTTTCACTCTCCATGCATTACATGCATTGAAGACTGCTTGGTATATCCATGCATGCATAGGTAAAAACACAAATAAGATTTATTAACCAAGTTTTAAGTATTTTTTTAACAAATGTGGCTTATATCTGAAGTTAATAATAAATTAAATTATATTAAGTATCTGAACAAAATTAAGAAATGTAGTAAATACAGCTTTGGAACATATAGACAGACATATGATGGAGCTACACCCTCAATAGACTAGTGAAGAAATAAAAAAACAATGGATTTTTTGGAACAATGGAATTGTATTCTGAATTTCCATTTTTTGAATTTAATTTATACCCTCAACTACAGGCGGGAAACAAGTAATTGACATGATGTTAGGTTAGGATGATGTTAAGGATTTATAACAACCAGACCTTACAGATATAGATTTCTTGATCATTGTGCAGGTAAGAAAATGTCATGTTAAAAAAACAGTGATTGAATATTCTGTCAGGTACTGGTTCTACCCTGTTTAAGCCTGTAGCCCTACCAATGTTTATACCTATTTCCAGCAACCGCTCTTGAAAACTTATCTATAAACACTTATTCCAGTGGATTGATTACTTCAATTAAGAATATACCTTGGTCTTTTACATGAAACTCATCTTATCTTGATAACCATTTTGATAAAGAAGTCCAATATATTATTATTAGTATATTAACCAGTTTGATGAAGAAAAAATAAGACCACGTTCTGATATAAAAAAATTATATAGCGCTTCACAAAAAAGTGTATTTGATCTTGGTACAGGATCTGAAGGCGTCGAAAAAGTCCATGAGCCCATGACAACAAACTTTTAGGAGAGAAAACTTAAGGAAATAAAAGAGTAAAAATTAGCCTATTGAAAAAGCAACATCTTAATGCAATTGTGAAGAACATTCTTTGCTCGAAGTTAAATTACTAACAGACTATTGTAACCTAAATGGGTGACTTGAATTTAATAAATAATGACTGATTACGAAAATTGAGGTTATGTTTCTTTCAATACATATGTATATCTGCTTGTCTGATAAGACAGTAGATCCTAAGTAAAAATCGTAGCTGTAAGTCGTTGGCTGGTTAATATAAATTAAATGTAAATGTGTGTTTAAGCAAGTATTGCAAGTGTTTGTCTTTCAGCTTGATAACATTACAGTCTTTCTATAATTAGTTGAAATGGATACGGGAGACGAAAAGAGGTCAAATCATAAAATTGTGGTCGTCGGATCTTCTAGTGTTGATTTTACAACGTATGTATACTTATACTTAATCTAAAAATATGTATATATTTCGAGTGTAAACAAGATTTATTATCCTATATTTCTATATATTTAATAAGATGTTGTTAAATGTGTTAAAGGTACGCTCCTAGGCTACCCAATCCCGGAGAAACGCTTCATGGATATAAATTTATAACTAGTTATGGTGGAAAAGGGGCCAATCAATGTGTGGCTGCAGCAAAACTCGGAGCTGATACATACATGATAAGTAGAGTAGGTTTGATTTATACCAGTTGTCATTCTGACGTGCTCAAATGAATCCTGGCGTACGTCACAAGCGTAATGAACATAAAACCATGTTTTCTTTTTAGCTCGGAGATGATAAATGGGGAATAAAATATAAAAAGTATTTAGAAGAACTCGGTGTAGATGTTTCTCATGTTACATTAACATCCAATGTCTCAACAGGCATTGCTCAAATTATGGTTGCAGAAAACGGAGAAAATCAAATTGTAATTGTACCAGGGGCTAACAATCATCTTAGTTATATGGATATTAAAGCAGCAGGCGATTTAATAGAAACTGCTGATGTTGTCATAGGACAATTGGAAACACCAATTCAGTCAACATTCGAAGCTTTCAAACTATGCAAGGGTGTATGTTTTTTTGTATATATTTTAAATTTGCATATTATATTTTAACAACTCTATTGGTTTTGACCATAGCAATTGCTTTATTTAAGCAAATGTACATGTAAACTTTTGTTATATCACTTCCAGCTAAAACTGCTTAATGCTGCTCCAGCTATAACAGATACCGAGTTCATCTTTCCTTATTGTTCTATTCTATGCCTGAATGAATCAGAAGCTTCTTTTTATGTTGGATTTGCGGTTGACCTGACGTAAGTCAATAATATGAATGTCTTTAGCATCATCTGAAATTTTAATAAAATTAATAGATTTTTTTTATATATACAACCATTTCAGAAACGGGTCATTAGCGTTGAAAAAAATGTTAGAGTCAGGATGTGAAAAAGTTATAATAACTCTCGGAGATAAGGGTGCAATTTATTCATCAAAACACAATAACAAATGTATCCACGTATATTGTGAAACAGTTGCACCTGTAGATACAACTGTAAGTATACATGACCAGAAAATTTAATTCCTATTATACTATTATATTACTGCACCTATTATTCGTTGTATAACAAACATGTTTAAAAAAAACAGGGAGCAGGCGACGCATTCGTTGGCGCCTTGGCTACTTATTTGGTAACTCATAAGGATTATCCTTTACATCAAATTATTGGAGCTGCTTGCGCAGTTGCTACTATATCAGTCACTAAAGAAGGAACTCAAACTAGCTACCCTACAGGTTTTGATGCTTTCGCTAAAGAGTATGAATATAAAGAATTGTAAAACAATTTGCTGTTGTTATTTCAACTTTTAATAACTTTATCTCTTCTACATTTCGATAATAACAATGGAACAAGAGAACAGAGATTAAACTAGTTATAAAATAAAAAATCAATAAGTCCGACTCTCTGTACCCTTGAAACTGTGGGGAAGAATACCAATCGAGCGACAACTCACTCTTCACAATTGGTCCCAATCGGTCCAGTAGTTTAGGCTACAGAAGGTTACAACTCACAATGGAAAGGACGTACATCATCATCTGCCTATATCAGTCCACTTCTGGACAAAGTTCTTCCCCAATACCTTACATACATACAATCATACCCGAAAAAAACTTTACCCTCTGTAAGTTGGGCAAAAAGTATTCTAAATTATTATAACTATAGCATTTGGGTCAAGAAATTAAATAATAAGTTACATATTTGTAATAAAAACAAAACATTTCAAAGCAAACATTTATTTTTACTTTAAATACATATACGAACTATATCTAGGTTAAAATAAGGAATCGAAACAGTAGCGGTTCTATATATGTATACGCTAAACGATAGAAACCAACCTTAATCGGTATTTTAAAAAAATAACGGGCCAAAAATTTCTGCCAAAGTGACACACGATCCGTCCCCAATAAGGACATTGGTTAGGTTGCTTACATTGTAGCCGTTTCATCTGTACATTAGCTATTTGACTATAACAATTATTTCCTCATAAAAATTTTTCGTAATCGCTTGCCGCGCCCATTTAGAGATACGTTCATATTAATATTTAGAGTGCAAGAAGTTTATACGAGAAGCTTAAAGTATGATATAAAAATAAAGAACGTATGTGGATTTTCAAGCGATATGTAAAAAAACAATTGTTTAAAAAAAAGTCCCCACAAGAGTCTTAACTTTTAACCCTAGTCTGTCGTCCTATAGGTGAATGACAAACGCGTCAATGCTACGCAACACGAAAATATCATGGTGGTGGTAATGTTGTCGTAAAACGTATCGGTTGTATTATGTGGTATTATATTATATCGCACCGCATTATATCGCGTTCATCGCTCAACCTAGGACAACGGGTAGCAACGGATTATGGCTGTGTAATGCGGTTGTTTGAAAATAAATTTAGTGTAGAAAAATAATTACATTCACATGTCGGTAATAACTCATTTGCTCATTCAAAAACTTGAGAGCTTTTCCATATAAACTTTTCAATAAGTTTTTATTGTTTGTTAGAAATGTGTTTAAACTATCAAAATATTTCAAAGACCGCTTTGAGTTCCATAATCAGTTTTTGAAATAAATGTTATGTGTATGTTTGTGTAGGTTTAAATCATGTCTCCGTCAAAGGGAATCTTTTGTAAATAACATTTTCTTATTTAAGTCGTAAACTTTCTTTTATAATATAGTAATGCTAACATTTTCGTAGCATTCAGAACTATATCTATGTTTATTTATGTATGTTTTGCACTATATGGGCAAAATTACCATACGGCATAATTCGTACACAAAACAAAATTAAGAAATAACTTAATTAAAAATCAACAGAAATTTATGAGAAAAATAAATCAAGTTGGTATATCTTTCTTATACATGAAAACAATAATCCAAATACCGATTTCAATGGACACATAGATAACCCAGATAACAATAATACAACGAAAATGTTAATTTTTTAGAGAAACACAAATACACAACTAAAATAAATGAAAGATTTTCTCTTTTATTATCGTAATAAATGAACAGTGAGAAAGTAAATTTAAGCATAACGTTATGTTAAGGTTTAATACTAAGGTATATTTACATGATACTTTATTCCTATTACTACCATCATGTTGGAATTATAAAAATAAGATTCATAGATCTCGCATTTTCGATGATAAAATACTAAACTAAAGTGTTACCATTTATAAGAAATTGATTTAATTTTTTTGTTTCATGAATTACGAGCATAAATTAGTGGGGGTAACATACTGTTATAAACTAAAAGTGAATAAACTCACACTTAATATTATGTCTTTGCAGTACGCTAATAATAAGTTTAGCGCCAAGTAACAAGAGGCGCCAAAATGCTCAATGAGAAAAACTATTTCTAGCAAAAATATAATTTTTGTTCTTCTTTCATGACACGTGGGGCTATCCCGACTGAAAACGAAAATTCTATTCAACATAGTAAAAGCATCGAGCAAAGGCACGGAAGGATATTTTTTTATGGGAGATGGGGGCAAATTAAGCGATCACCGTCGCCCATGAACATCTGCAACATCAGGGGAACTGCAGATGCGTTGCCGACCTTATAGGAAGGAGTTAAATGCAATTTCGTTCTACCTTTATTAAATTTTGTATTGTAATAAATTCTTAATTCACAAATCTATGAAATTTTAGATTAATTGGCCACATTACATTAATTATTATTAGTGCCTTTAAAATAAAAGAAAAAACTATTTTTCGATATTGTTTTTAACAATTAAATTAAAATAAGAACTTCGTTGTCCAAACTACGACTATTTTGACAAAACATTGTCACAATAGCGGCGGAAGGGGTCGAGAGGTACTGCAGGGGTTTTTTCTGTCAAGAATCCAACATGACCACATAAACATTTGAAGTAGAGAATTATCTGTGTTTGATTTCTCCAAAGAAATTAAAATAATCGTTCTGTGTTGTTCTCGTATGTAACATGCAACACTGGAGAGAAATATTTGTAACTTTTTTTGCTAACGATGAATTTTTGACGTAATCTTGAATGTTATCGTATTATAGACCTATGAAAAAAAGACTACGCAGGAATTTAAAAAAAATATCTGCATTTCTGGAAGTTACGTTTGTGACATAATGCATGAGATTCAATATACTCTTTGCTGCTCTTTAATTTGGAACGCAATACTAACTGCTTGGATACATAAATGTATACTGCAGCAGTGTAGTGGTTACTACTACCAGTCTAGATCCTTAACGAAAACTTTTATTTTACCAAAAACAACCGGCCTCAATAAAAAGAACATTATAGTGTCTTGAGAACAAACCTAAGAATTGAAATGAGTGCTGCTTTAATTTGTGGTTAACAAATTTGTCGTAAACAGAATTACGAATGTTTTGTTTTCTCTATTACATATATATATATCATTGCGTCGCCACCATCGCTTTAATGTTGCCATATAAATTAAATATATACAAAATCGAGCAAGTTCAAATAATATTGAAATTTAAAATTGAAGTTATCCATTTCCTCCATTATCCTTAATTAATTCTAAGGTCTGAGGTTACAATCTTCTGTCATTTACGCCTCTTACGCTTTTTTATGTTAGACTTTTATATACACGGGAAATATAAGTTTTACTAGTACTATTTAGCTATCTGTGCAAAAATATCCATCAAGAATATAGAATCGTTTACTCCCCAATAGCAGTGAACTTATTTTTAAAAAGACATTGTATTCGGTAATTCGATTTATATTAAAATACAATAAAGCTGAAGAGTGTGAAAGCGCGAATCTAATAAGGTAATAGAAAGGGATTTAATTTTTTTGTGCCTTTGGCATCCGAATAATTAATTAAGGATAACCTTTTCTTAGGCTATTTAACATCGCGCTATGACCCTTAGAAGCTGATAGCGATAGGCGCGGCAGATGCGGGGCACAGCTATTATCTAATTACTAATAAGCTAACACTGGAAATAGTTTGACGTTTCAATGTGGAGGCTGAAGTTCCAATTTTCACCATTTCACAGATAAATCGGTTGCACTATAATTTTCACTTCTACCCTACCTGACATTGATGAATAGCTAATTGTCTATTCTTAGGTATCTTTGACATTACATAAAAAACAGTAAAGTTTTAAACATACAGTTATTCCAAATACATCAATGTAATTAAGACAGCAATAGGTAGTAACTTTGTAATACCAAGTAATACTGTAAAAAGACAATGAAAAAAATTTGAGATGACTCATATTAAACCGTGGAATTTAGTTGCAGGAGAGTTTTAGAGCCAATACCTCTATAATCTTTTTATATCTTATATCAAGCTAATTTAGGATTATTATGAGAGAAAAGTTAGTGTATAGTAAAGCTTCAGGTAAAACAAATAGATAAGGTGGAAAACCGATAGTGGTAAAATAAATGCGAAAATCAACTAAAACCGAGAGGGATCCGTGTGTTAATGACCCATTTTTTAATGTAACAAAATGGACCGCAAATATATTTGTGTGCGTACTATAGAATGTATCTGAAAAAACTTAACAATTATATTGAAAATTGACAGACAATCGTAACGAAAGGGCTTTTCGGAACGGCTGTTGATTTTTCAATTGCACGTAATTTTAAAAAATTTGATACCTTCTAAACTGTCAAAATGATATTGCGTGAAAGATAATTATAATCTACAATTATATTTGGTAAGGTCGTAAATAACGTACGATTTTTAATTGAATTAAGTCATGGAAGTAAATTTTTTGGAAGTTTCGAAGTACGATCTTTATTTTTGTATAACATTTTTATTTTAATGTAGTACAAATATAAACTATTGGGAATAATAATATGTGGAATAATAATAAATATGGAGGACTATTTTTTTTTAATTTTGAGAAAGCTAGTTTCAATTCAAAATATTTATTGCCATTAGGTCTTCCTTGACAAAAAATGTATAAGTTAATTCAATTATAGATTGATAAATGAATGATAAAACAAACAAAAGAAGAAAATAAATTGTTAAAATGTATATCAAGGGTTTTTTAAGAATAAGAGCCATGAAAAATATATATTACTTACCTTCCATTGTTTCAATCTTGTCTTAAAAAAATTATAACTAGTGTATTAATTTGGATAAACATCAGTCCTATACCTTACAATTAGTACATATATGTATAAATTTATATAAGCCAGTAACTAATTTTGTTATACTGTAAATTTGTTTCTTTACAAAATTTATTTTTTTAACTCCCAATTAATTTTTAAATGTCAAGCAATATAATGAAACATGATTTTAACACAAAAGATATAATGATAATACCTTGGAAGAAATAGCGTTTTACCTTCATGTTTTTACTTGCAGTGACAGTGGTTATGAGGATCTAGAAACAGAATATTTAGTAAATAATCTATGTATTATAGAAACATTGTACATATATTTTTATTCAAAATGAATAACCTGTTGTATTGCAAAGCAACTTCCTCTTAATTTATTTATACATTAAATCTTAGACTGTTTACTATTAATTTCATTTGACATTTAAACACAATGTTAACAATATATATTATTAATGCATATAAATACATTACAGTAAATGTCCCTAGAATTTGATCTGATAATAATATATTCAGTGAAACACATACAAGCTTCCTAGCTCACTTTCGTTCACAATTTGTAGTAACACTTGTAAGTCGTCTAAGCTTGAAATGTATTTTGGTGCTCCAATAAACTCAACTGGTTTCCCCTCTAACTCAATGCTATATTTCAAATTTTTCGGACATGTTACTGACTTAGTACATTTGTCATTTAACATTTTTTTAAAGACAACATGTGTTATATTTACACTATCAGGAATAGAAACATTGACATTTTGGGTGTTTGTTTTTGGCACATCATCAGCTATATTCTCATCAAGTTCAGTCAAATTTATGTCAGTGTTAGGAATGCTTTCATTGTTTTTATTATCGTTACTTTCTGCTAAATTACTAACTTCAGACGGAGCCTCTGTCTTTTGATTTTCACTTGGTAAATGTTCTTCAATGCCTTTTTTTAATGCCTCATCAAGTATTGATGGACTGTTTGGATTTATTAAAGTATCATCAGATACTTCACTGAAGGTTTTTTCTTCAGATTTTACCAAACTCTCATCAATTACATCTTTATCCTTATTATTGTCTGTGATACTGTTAAGTTGATCCATGTCTTCTATTAGCTTACTTACATCTGAGCTGTCAACGTCCATTGCGATTGGTTCAGAGTCTTTATTCTCAACATTTGATTTTCCTAACAGCATTGCTTCCACATCATTTGATTCTAAATTATCTTTAAAAGATTCAGAGCTACTTTGTTCGTTTTCCTTTTGACTGCTTTCTGGATTTTTTTCTATAATATTATCATTCAGTATATCCATTATAGAAGGAAATTCTTCAACTTTCAAATTAGACACTTCTGACTTTAACTTCTCAATTGGCTTTTCATTATACATTAAGTCTTCTAATTCTGCTGCTATGCGATCATATACTTTGTCATCTTTCGGTTCGTCATTTTTAGGAAAATAATCTATGTGCCATTCTTCTGAAGGCAATATACTTTTATTTAGATTCGGTAATAAATCAATTAAAGATAATTTGTTTTTCAATTCATTATTATTATTGTTGTTTAGAGTTGGTGAGGTAAATATAATACCATATTGTTTTAAGCCAGAACTCACCGCTTTTTTAACATAGTTGTAGGTTTTTTCTCTAGGTAACTGATGTTTTGTCAACCCATTATTTTCCTTAAGTATGTTACTCGATGGCGCCGTATTACTTGGAAGATGTGCCATCTTTGATTCATCATTACATTCTGGAGTTAGTAAATCTGGAATAATTTTCATTTCATTTACCTTTGAATGTTTTTGGGTCCGCAATGCTTTTGATGGCTGCTTTTTGTGACTATTCTTCGGAGTAATTCCATTCTCACTGCACTTTGATCTAGAATTTGTATTTTCCAAATGAGAGTCAACATTCTTTTTCGGCTTAGATGATGAACTACTTTCATATTGGATTTTTACTTTGGTAAATTTACCGAGGATTTTAGCGAAGTCCATTCGTGTCACAAGGACTCTACATTCTCGACATTTTCCTTCTTTATATAAACGTTCTAAATTTCTAGACATTTTGTAAATACGTCCTCTTTTACTTTCCCGTCCTTTAAATGAAATCATTATGAAACTAACCTATTAAAAACACAAATATACCAAATGTTTTTCTACTAGCATTTGGACAGAATTAAAAGAAACGTAGCAACATTTCCCGCGCAGACGATATCACTGCGAGTGTTTTAAACACTTTTTGAAAACGTAGATCTTCACAAAGCTTAATTAATCAATTTCCAATTAACTACGTAATTTTAATTGTAAAACTTCATTTAAATATGTTTATACCAGAAATTAAAAACGACACCGTCGAAAAACAGTACTTCGTATAGGCGAAAATGGCGTCCTGATAGTGATGTGAATGTTTGAAATGTGAATTCGATTTCACAGTTCGATTTTTTGTTTCAAAACTATATCAGCAATTTAGTCTTTTTTTTTTGTTTTTAATGAGTTAGTAACAAATTTAATGTTTCTACTAAATAAAAGCATTCTGAATAAATTAAATCTAGAACCGATTAATAATTATTAGACCAAAAATTGACTACGTGCAACAATTAGGAGATTTAGTTGCTTTTGGTTATTTTTAGTATTTTTTGTAATAATCTGCTAATATTTATTAGCTTTTCAAATAAACAGCACCGTTTTTTACATGTCTTCTGTAATCTAAAATATTTTTATTTATAATTAAATTAATTCGTAAATGAACTATATTTATGAAAATTGTATTAAATTATGTTTTATGGATTAAATAAGTATACCAGGTATAAGTTATCAAAAGTATCAAAATGTAAAATAAGCAGTTGTGAAGGAAAGGCATACATGAAAAAAATGGCAATATTTTTTTATAGAATAAGGGAGGCAAGTAAGCAGCGGGTCGCCTAACATTAAGTGAACCGACGCCCATGGACATCCGCAACACCAGAGGACCTGCAGATGCGTTGCCGGCCTTTAAGGAGGAAGTACACTCTCTGCTTGTAGGCTCCTAAGTCGTATCGGTTTGGAAATACCGCTGGGGACAGATCATTCCACAACGCGGCTGTGCGAGGCAGGAAGTTCCGCGAAAACCGTACGGTTGTGGAATGCCAACTATCAAGGTTCAGCGGATGGTAGCTGGAGCTCTGTCGTGTTGTGCGGTAACGAAACCCAGCGGTAGGGTTTGTTCCAAACAGTTCTTCGGAACACTCCCCATAGTATAGACGGTAAAAAATGCAAAGAGAGTAAAGAAAGAGCTCGGTTGTTGACCATTCGAGATGCTCTTCGTTGTATGCGGTCAAATGAATGAAGCTGGTATTGTGGGGCTCCAGCCCAGCGATGCGAGCAGTATTCCATGAACTTGCGCTTTATAAAAGGTTCCATTATCTCAAACTGCAAAAAAACCATTTCCAAATTTCATGTAAGTGTGTTCGTTAAGGAAACTGTGCATTTTACGTTTCTCAAAATAATTAATATAAAATGTAAGAAAACAATTTGTTTTGAAAATCTTTAAATTAACTTTAAATCAACATTTGTATTAAAAAGAGTACTCAAAAAAAGAAAATAAGTAGTCATATACTGTATTATTTTATTGTGTGACGAAGAAATTGTATTTTCAATTACTTTTGAGCTCTTAAATGGTTTAGTAGCTTAAAAGTAGTCCAAGTAAACCAACAACTACTATAATTTCTGTATTACTTCTCTCTTATCCACCACTGCTGTAATCCACTGCTGGACATAGGCCTCCCCCTTTGATGCCATAATCGCCACGCTTGGCAGGCAGGTTGGCAATCGCAGTATGTTCGAGTGTACTAAGAAAAGAAAAGAAACGACGCTGCTGCCCGTCCTCCGGTGGTCTTTACATCGAGACTCAAAAAAACATGTTCATGCACACAAATGTTTGTCCTTTGTGTAGGAGTTGAACCCACGACCTGCGGCGAGTATGGACTTCTTATCACTGCACCAACCGGTTAGTCTTCTTCTACCCGCTTCGAAAATAAAAAGAAATGAGTGTTATAATTTATGGGTTCTTTTCTTATTTTTCATGCAACGATTAGTGAGTCGAAGGTATCGAAACCTACTTTTGTAGCCGCATCTCTAATGTACCAAAGACTCTTTCTAGTTTTATCTTAACATAGCTTCAAAGAGTATATCTTTGGTATTTCTAGTTCCAATTACTTGTCTGTGGTCCAGCATTGCTTAGTCAAGATGGCGGTATTATTGTAATTGTAATGAACGGTAATGCTTAGTGTCAATGAGAATATATACAATTTAGGATAAAATAAATGTTAATATTGTTAAACTCTTAGATTTTTTTACAAATGTCTTGGCCAATGCCTTCTGGGTCCTGGAATTCCGGAGTTCCAATGACACCGAACATGAACATGGGCTATACGCCTGATCAATGGACGTTAATACAACAACAAAATTGGCAACAGTGGGCCCAATGGCAACAACAATATGCCCAGTGGCAAGTTCAATATGGAGACAAGGTTAGGATTTTCTATTTGTAGAAAAGAATCAGTGTGAAATATAATATTTGATTAATTTGATAAATTATGTTTTAGTATGCGGAGCAAATGCAGACTGTGCCAGAAATGGGTGCAAGGCCCCCTTTACCTCCAATTAATTGCGTACCCCCTCCTGCACCTCCTCCGCCTGATCAACCTCCACCACCACATAAAAATGATCAGCCTCTTTATTCACCTAAACCACCTAAACCACCAACACCTTCACAAACTCCAAGCCAGCCAGATAATGTAAGTAAGACGAAAACATTCGAAGTTAACACTCATAATTGGTCTAATGCTACAGAAACCCATAATGTTTCCCAAAATGCTGAGGCTCTCAAAAAATTATTAGAGGAAGAAAGATTATTTGACATTCAATTTCATAAGTGGGAAGAGGAGATAGAGAAATGGAAAGCGGAAAATGTTAATCATCCTGATAAACAAGCATACAGTGAATATGAACAAAAATTTGAAGCTTGTCGGGCACAGCTGTTAGAGCGTCGTCAACAGATGAAACTAAAACAAGCTCGATTAACTGGAATTAGCACTCAAGCACCTAATAACATTAGTTCGGTGAATAAAATTCCACCTCTACCCCCATTACCACAAAACCAGAATGGTAATATTTGTCCTCCAAGTGATGTACAATCTCAAAAACTTGAATGTAATCAAGATACAAATTATACTCGTCAAAGCCATAACTTTGACCATAGTCAACACCAACAGTATGAAGGAGACCAATATACATATAATAGTCATAACAGTAATGGGCAATTGGGTGCAGGGCATACCAATAAGTCATATGAAAATGTTGATCCTTATTCATTTTCTAATATGGAACAGTCAAAATTTTTGCCTACAAATGAAACTTCTAAAGTTATCCCAGGATTAGATTTAATTCCCGAAGAAAAAATGTCATCGAGTAGGCAACAAGATGTAATTGATATAACTGGTGAAAATTTGGGTGATAAACAAGGATTTAATGCACAGACTCCAGATTATAGTACAATTTCTAAAGGCATAAATAGTATATTAGGTGATGAAAAAATTATGAATATTCTTTCAATGGTTTGTCAAAAAACTCCTATCAGTAATAATCAATCACAGAGTAATATTGACACAGTTAACACCTACCAGTATAGTAATAATTCTAACTTTGGCAGCAGTCAAAATTCGTCATTTAATCAAGGACCTAATGACTTATACAAGAAAAGCAATGAACCATTTACACAGAACTCATACAACCAATCTCAAAAAGATTTACCGATGGAGCAGTATTATAGGAATTATACTCAAAACAATGTCCAAAATATGGCACCAAGAAATCAAATTAATGCAACGCCAATGGGACAATCTTTACAAACCCAGCCTATGCAAAAAAACATTGATAATTATCAAAGGGTTTCTCAAGAGAGAAGGAATATTCCTGATCATCCGATACATCCGCCAGCCCCTGTGGTTAGGTCAAAATGGGTTGACCAACCGATGTTTACACCGTCAATTATTGTGGAATATGAACACAAGCCATTAAGATTGAAAGGTAATAAATTAATGGGATCATTATGAAAGGAAAATTATGCACTAGGTAAAGTCTTAGAATAGTGAAGCCAAAAAAAAAGATTTTTGATGTTTTAAATAAGATAATATGCAATTAAAAATGAAATAAACTATACACTGTTCCAAATTAAGACCTAAACTTTGTAAACAAAGGGTAACTTACTCAATTTACACAAAATTACAACATTTCAGATGAAAAGTATTCTATACTAAAAGATGTTTATAAAATTTATTTCTTTATTTGGAACAGGCATTTTATATACAGCTTATTTGAAATTAAACAATGAAATAAATAATAAAAGAAAATAATGAAATAATTATTATAAAACAAATAATAGTTGTCATCATTTCGTCTGCTGGCAGTCATATTCCAGCACAACATACAATTTATGAAAACATTGTTATGAAGTTATTACATAATTTCGAAACATTTTAGCAGCTTTTGAAATGTAGGTCATATACTGAACGTTTTATTCTAAATTAAACATTTAAAAAAAATTCTGAACTTTTTAAACTAATTAAAAGAAATCTTTTTTGAATCAGTTTGAGTTTTACAAAAAATTTAGTATAAAAACTTTTTTGGAAAGGTTTAAAAGCATAATGGATGCATAGACTTCTTTATACATTGTTTTTTAAGAGATTAAAAAATTTATAATATTCTGATTTTTTCTCTGTTGACTTGTAAATTACATCTAAATTTACTTTTCATTTTAGCTCGTGATTTTATTGAACCTGTGCATATATTTGAGTACAATCATAAATCAAAGTACAGTGATGACAAAAAGAAAGATTTCGAAAGAGAAGCAGATGAACTATTTGTGAGGCATCCTCGGTCTAGTAATGTTAATGCTGATAATTTTTCATCTGAAAGATTGAACCGAGAACTATATTATAGGGATTATGACCGAAAATCTAGAGAAAATGTGAGAGAACCTTATAGACCAAGAGTTCCATTGCGGGAAGGATATGATGAAAAGCGTAGGACTGATGGCAGATTCGATGATTGGAGACGGGATGATTCAGATAAATATAACAGGCGGGAAGACTCTTATAGAGATAGAGAAAAAGGTAGAGAGGAATATAAGGATAGGTATAAAGATTACAGAAGGGATGAAAACAGAAATCACAGTAGGAGCACAGAAAAAGAAACCCGTAAAAGAGATCATAGCAATGATGATGATAAAATTCTTCCTGTTAAGAAAGGAAAAGAAACTGTACAAAGTGAGGAAATTGTCAAAGCAAAGCACTTTGTTATGATAGATGATATATTAGAACCTCCAGGACGGGAAATGAGACCCAAAAAAATAGTTATAATACTAAGAGGTTAGTAAAAAAAATTATACAACATTTAACTACAATTTTAAAGTTGTTGTTGCATTCAATTTTATTTGTTTTTTTTTCTTATTTTAGGCTTGCCAGGAAGTGGTAAATCATATTTAGCGAAATTAATAAGAGATAAAGAAGCTGAACATGGTGGAACTGTGAGGATAATGTCAATAGATGATTATTTTATGCAAGAAGGTGAAATAGAAGTTAATGATCCTGTAACAGGCAAAACTGTTAGTAGTATAAAATGATGATATTTTGTAAATGTATTTATTTGTTACAAATTATTATATCCATTTTTGTAAAAGTATTTAACTTTTGTCGGACATTCATTCTAGGTTAAAAAGCCATCCTTACAGTACGAATATGAACCAAACATGGAAGAAACCTATATGAATTCGTTAAAGCGTGCTTTCAAACGAAGTGTAACTGATGGATATTTCTCATTTATAATATTTGATGCAGTAAACGAGTATTTAAAATCTTATGCGGATGTGTGGAACTTTGCCAGGCAGCATGGATTTCAGGTAATTGTATTTGACGGTGTATAAACTGACAGCCACAAAAAACTGACGTCAAATTACGACTGATGTATTACGTTATTTACGATATATGTTATACGTGTGTGTGTGTGTGTGTGTGTGTGTGTATATATATATATATATATA
>DWLR01001018.1:0-20467 GCA_018246295.1 Papilio alexanor hazarajatica
ACTAGTTTCGACCTCAAATAACATCAATGACAGTACTGTAAGCAAACTTAAAACGGTGCGAATTAGTCGTGTAATATTTTATAATCATTTTTTTTTCGTTCTATTAATAACACACAAACAATGGTTACGCGTATTTGTGGAGTACAAAAAGATAAAAACATTTCGCTTTTGAATAATAGAAAAGCAGTCGAGGCGAGCAGCCGGCACATTCGATATACACACCTTTTCCTGTGCTTCTTTGTTTTTGCGATTCTCTTTTTGTCCATTGAACGTTCAGCCGGTTTGCGGTGCGGCTTAGCTTAGACCTGCGTCCTGTGTCAGTGATATAAAATATCTAGAAGATTTATTATTGAAATACTAACATGTTTCATTCGATGTTGATTAGAACATGAGATTTGTAAACAAAGTTTATTAAACTTTCTACTAGATTTAAAATATTGTATCCAATTTATATATTTTCAACACTGAATACGCTCTGTACTCGTCGAATACTCGTACTATTAAAAATAATAAATAGAATTGTTACACAAATTGCATGGTATGTTACATAAGTTGAAAAATGTTTTTTGTTGAATTTGTGTAGCAAGTGTAATTGCAATCGTTGAAAATGTATACACCTTCAATAGGGCATAGAATATCTGCCCCAGTCAAAGTCCTTGAACACTAACCCCGTACTTGCAATGTTTGACCTATATAAGTATGCCATCGTTATATCGATCCCGAAAGTTGTATGGCGTTGGTGCTCACAGAGACACGCGATTGTGCTTATTTAGAGTAACGGAGATTTGGTGTATACCGGACCTTATACTATGTCGTGACCAATGGTTTTAGAGTACGCCCTTTTCGTGGGCAGAACGGTCGAAAATTACGTGTTGCAGGCAAATTAGACTGTTAAAATATTATAACATATTTTGCTCGTATGTTTTTTTATAACCAACTGTTTTAAAAAAGTCCTCATTTCATTACTATACCGTCTGGCTAGTTTTTAAACCCTATACGATTTGGTTATATTGATAACACTCTTTTCTGACATTTTCTAAATAAACTGTTTTCGCATCTCCTCAGCAGATGCGATCTTGCAAATTGTTATGGAAAAAGAAAAAGTGAAAATAGAACTCAAATTCAGATCAGCCAAAGGGCTGACATTTAATTTAAAAATAAATTAAAAGTTCATAAACAGTTTTATCGTTTATTTATTTTTCTTATTTCTTTTGGTACGAGCCGTCGTTAATGCAGTCTTATAATTATTTATTTCTCTTTCTATCCCATACATATGTTTAGATAAATAAATTCAATAACTTTTTTAAATATACTATTAGTGCTAAAGTTATTATTATTTAGCCTGACTTAATTCATTTACAGTACTACTACCAGTCACATCGAATTTGTCTAAAAGCTCCGAAAGATCGAAATTCTTTTGCTTCTGAAAGATTGACAGAAAGTGGCCAATTACCGTTTCTTCCATATGCCAGAAAGCGTCAACTTTTAAGGTACACTGAGTGGATCGATCCATATTTATTCGTCTTACATCTACAATTTAAATTAAACGTTATGGCTGAATATAAACTTTATAGATTGAAATTGTTTTATAAATACCAATATTCTTTGAAAAAAACTTAAGTTTTCTCTACTTTAATGTAATAGTGCTTTATTTCTATTGGCTTAGGTGGATAGTCGCTTGACTTACTCAGCCCAGGATCTCAGTTACTCTTACTTCTCCACGGTGAATAACCCGTGAATACTGATTATTTGTTGTGTTATGTTTATATTATATTTAATATTTTTTTTATATTTTAATTTTTAACCGAGATCCTTTTTTCGATAAATTTTGGCATCTTATTTCTATTATCCATGTAAAACATATATTGGAATATTAGACGGACGGGTTGGTAAGATGCTTGTCTTACCCGCCGCAGATCTTGGGTAAGATTCCCACCTAGTACAAACATTTGTATGCACGAACATGTCTGTTTGTCTTAATTCTGGTTGTAATTATCTATATAAGTATTTATATACACAAGAAAAGTAGTAATATGTAGTACATCAGTTATCTGGTTTCCATAGCACAAGCTCTGCTTAGTTTGGGATCAGATGGCCATGTGTGAATAATGTCCTAGAATATTATTATTATTATTGGAATAGCCCAAATGGGAATAGTGACTGTTTATCAGCTAGTGTATACCTACGAGTAGTTAGATCCGCATATCTGTTTATGGTTTCATTGACAACCGAGGCAAAATGTGTGATTATTTAAAAAATAATATCAACTATTGATATTCTGTCTACTGCTCTGGCTTTCTCTGTCTGTACTAATAAGATTAAAAATCTTAATGTTAGGCGACTTTTATCCCATTCTCGTATAATTATTTTTTTATGTATCTTAAGACTTAACGTAATGTTTACTTGTTCCTAATTATCCTCCTTGTCTACTTTGAGTGTGGCTAATTAGTTTACGATTTTTAACCATTAACACGCGTTTACTAAACCCCATAAGCCACCGTGTTCTGCATCGTCGCCGCAGCCACGAATCGAAATAGCTCCTAATGAACGTATTTCGTCTGATGCTAGCTGCACACAAGTTTTGCCACCGGAAACCCAGATGTCGACCGTTCCAGATACAGATTACGAAAACGTTAAGGTCGATAATCGTTTGCATTGCTGTTCTTTCACCAGCAAATGCGGAATCAGAGTTTCTTAAAAATAGACCGTGCCATTTCCGTCTTGGGGAAATATTGCTCTTTTGTTCCTATCTGAATCCAATGGTGGTTAGGGAATTTATGTTCAAATGCAATTATAGAACATATTATAAGGTTAATAGCAGCTTTACCAAGATACATAAATAAAATATTGACTACAAAGAAAGCTTTTATACGAAAAATTCCTGAATAAAGTATTCGTAACAGGCTAGCATAACTGTATATTTGGAGCGTACCGAAAGTATTATATGAATTCGAAACTAGAATAACGTCCCAGCGTGATAAGCATAACATTGTTCTGTTTTTTTCCAGCTAGTGCTTGTAGATAAACAAATCAGTTTTACCGATCGAAACTGTCTCTTATAAGAAAATTCTACTATTCCTATGTAAGCTTATATCCAAACAAATATCCACGCATGAAGTCCACCAGTCTATTACCCAAAATATGATAAATTGCTTTATGCAAAGCGGCACTCGTAATTTGTTTAATTTTTTTGGAGAATTTTAAAAGTTGATTTATAAAGATTTGTTGGCGGTTTATCTAGCATACGAGAATACGCTATCATGAATATTATTAAAATATTTTAATAACCTGCAATATTTATTTTATAATATTATCCATTTTCATATACTGTTCGCATTGTCGTCTGGTTTTGTGTTTACTTAACATAACGGCAATCGATGCGGGCCGCTTTCAAATGACTCAACGATATCAAACGGATTACACTTTTGTTGACAGGGGTTCAAAGCACGCCAGTGAATCATTTATTGAATCATATTAGGAAGCTGTGATAATCACCAAAAAAATAGTGCATTTAGTGCCTGAGGTACTAAAGTCTGACTGACGAAGCAGTCCAATAATATTGTGGGACCATGATTATCTGCAAACTCACCATTGTCACTTGTCTCTTAAATTATTTGACTAGTTATTTATGCTTGAAGCACCGGCTTGACGGACGGGTCGGCGCGGTTGATAAGATGCCTTTCAGGCCGCAGGTCGTGGGTTCGATTCTCACCCAGGACAAACATTTGTGTGCATGAACATGTCTGTTTGTCTGAAGTTGTGTGACTAGAAACAATAATTTCATTTATTCATAAGTTTAAGATTAGATATTTATTGTGTTTATATTTTTAGAGGACAAATTCAGAGAAATCAAACTATTGAGAAATCAGATTTCAATTGCTGATGCGATATTCTAAAGAAAGTTTTTTTTATTATTATTTCCGCATTACCTGATGATCCCAGTTACAATGCCGTTTGGGTGCCTATTGCTTAATGCTGAATGCGTTAATAAGTGGACTATTTTTACATAGGCAAACGATTGTTCGATAAAATAGTAGCAGTATATGTGTCGTTTACTATTACGGGAGATGCAGGGAGTACAAAGGATGGTTTTAATTAGTACAAACGACCCGTTGCCACTTTCCGCCGTATATCCATCAGCGGTATAAAAAAAAGCAGCGTGCGTCGGATGTTACAAAGGCGAGTTCGTCGGCGCCGCCTCTCTCCTTGACCCGCGCGGTTACGCTACCGCGCAACAAATATGTCCTTCTGTTCGTTATTTTGTTACGACTTAGATGGTCTCACAGGGGTGAACGAAAGTAAATAATTATATTTAATAATTAGTACTACACTACAAATAATATATTATAAAAATTAAGTGTTAAAGAAGGTATTAATATTACGTATTGGGTTTTAATTCAGTATAAACTACATATTTATCTACCTTCAGTTAATGTATAATCGACTGGTAGAGAATGCCTATAGGCATTAAGTCATTTGTACATGTGTGCAATGAAGTTTTTAAACAAATAAATCTATCGATTATGTTCATATAGCAATGTGATTTTTAAGTAGAGAAAGCGGGAAATCAAAATCATGTTTTACCAATTGCATCAGGGTTCAATGAAACCGGTATTTCTTAAATAAACGCCGCCAGCCCTGCCTGCACTCCGCTTAATTATTCTTAGCGGGACACGCGATCCATCTGCCGGGATTTGTCTAATTGACATATATACTGGTGACTTTGCTACTTTATGACTTAATCGCTAAGAACATGTTGGGTTTAAAAATAATATCAATTCAACTAAACATATCATTTCGACTGTATTATCAAATTAAGTTATGAGTATATTATGTTGTCCATTTAAAAAAAATGTAAGTACAATTCATGTAAATCAATCCTTCACCGCGTTTGTGTGTGAGCAGGCGAGGCGGTCAGGAGTAGAAACCTCTAAATAATAATCATCAAAAGAGATTCATCTATACTTGAGATAAATTGCATTTTAAAGAGAAGATCCAATCGTTTTTGCAAATCCATTGAATGAACGGTCGAGTCCTTGAGCGTTCGACCTGAAATTCTAGAAGAATTTAGCTGAAAGACGCCCTGAGATTAATCTTCGGCATTGGCCGTTACCTCTAGGACATTAGCATAATTAACTACAGAGACCTGATGCATGACTTTTTAATTAAATACCTCCAGAGGCGTTAGTAGTACACACCCCAATACCATACATTCCAAACTAATTTTCTTTATAGCTTGAAACACGTAGAGTATAAATGAATTATAAGATTACTATGGGCCATTGACCTACACGACCTAAGACGGTAGCAATTTAGGAAATTCGATATATTTTCACCAAAACACATTCACGGTTTAACAGCCGGTTGCGTAAAATTGACAACGCGACCGATGTCGACCAATCGTTCCAGATTAAAAGTGAGAGTGACTATGAGGCCGTGTGTCGAATAAAGTGGGCCGTATGTAGGGTGACCAGACTCGTGTATTTGGGCATTATTTGATCATTTGTTAACTCCCGCACAATCGGAGTCTGCGTGATACCCGCCCTGTGATCTTTTATTTTTTTGTAATATGCATCTTGAACATGTCATAGCCCTTGTCATTCTTTGGTTCGTTCTTCATTTGTTCTAATCCAAAAATAAAATATGCGCCGTGTTTTATTTTTTTATTTTACAATACGTAACTCCTAACACAGTTTAATGACGTACAATATGCAAACTTTGCGGAGCATTGCTCCGTTTGGTGCCGTTAATCCAACGGAGTAGACTGTCGTAACGAAAGGGAAATGTGTAGTGGAATAAGGGTTAAAAAATCTGCATTTCATTTGCAAGAAATACAAAAGTTTATATTATATTCTAATAATTTATTACTGTCACATCACTGGATAACGCTTCTTAGAAAAGTAACAATTGCTGCAAGCATTATCAACGAAAAAAATTGTGAGTAATACTTGCAATAAGAGATAAGATTAAAAAACAATACAATTCATGTTTATTCTGAATTGATTTGGAAAACAAGTTATCGCTTTAAGAATTCCTAGAAGCCAAATCACGATTGGTAGAGTGGGCGTGCGTACTGATCAATGACTTTTTTCTGTTAATTTTCTTTTATAGTAAGTAAATAATTGTAAAGTATTTTATAGTAAGTAAGCTGCACTTTCCTCACTATGTCTATACTCTGTATGTACCATGTATCTATACAAACTACTCCTTTTTCCATGATAACTGCTGAGTTTTGTCACATTAAATGGTCACCCTAGTGTCATACGTTATCGTTAGTCTTGTTTAGCACTTCATGGTCAATGAGATGTTAATATAATGTCATAATGGGCGAAACAAACCTGTTTATTGTTTACCAGCGGCCGTCTACCACTTTTTATTTGACCAATTTATGTGATAAGATGATATGATGTAATCCAAAGTGCATATGTACACGCTTAGTTCTATTGCCGAGTTGAAGATGTTACGTTTTGTCTAAATATGGCTCATAGCGTAATAATTTTTAAATTACCTGTCTGAGTGACATCTAATAGTCACAAGTCTAGCTGACCATAAAAATCATTTATATATGCAATTAAGGAACAATCTAGCATAACATCTAACTTTAGAGTCCTCCGAAATAGGTCTACTATCATGACGTAACATTAAATAGTACCAATCATAAATGTATATTACTTTAAGATTGGCTTTATTAACTTTCATTGATTACGGAAGTTGGTTAAGCTTTCACCACGTCTTACCTAATATCAAAAGAAAAAAAATATAAAACCTATGTAGGTCATTCCTTTTGGCCACAATTTTTGGATCTTAAATATACATTTTATCTCGTACTGTAGAGTCCCGGTCGACGACATTTGCAAACATTTGAACAAAAGCGACGGACACGTTTACGTAAAGACGAGTGGGGCGCGGTGTGTATGTGTTTACTTATGTTATTTCAATTACACCCTCGCGACATATTACGACGTTTATGTAAATAGATAACTGCTTGTTGTCAGTCGTATAGTATACACGCAATTGACCTCTTGCATAGAATGAGATAACGTTCATTACCACCGCTCGTTTCATTTACGAATATTATTATTAGCCATTACATTATGTTTACGTCTCAGTATCGCCTTCTATATTTTTTCATTGCACTTCTAGAAACAGTACTATGTTTTATGGTCGAAGGTGGCAAACGAGCAAGCAGTCGTCTAATGTTAAGCGACTGCTAACCCATAGGCATTTGCGACAAGCTTATGAGTTGAATACGCCTTGCTTAGTTGGTTGCTTTTTAGTAGTACCCAGTAAACGTGGTAACGTAGCGTGATTCACGGTAGAGCCGGCACATTCGTGTAAAAACAGTTGTTCCGTGGTCTATAACTATCAAAGTATAGTTCTGTCAGATCAAAAAAGATCAATGCACACTCAAAATACATGTATGTAAACTATAAAAAATATTTGTACAATTTGGAAGCAAAACAATACTAGTCGTTCGACTTATTAATTTAAATATAAGCCGCGGTTTAAGTCGTCGCTGCGCCAATTTATTTCCATGATAGCTTTATATGTCTAATAATACCTAAATTTAAACAGATACGCGACATGAAGCCGAAAATAGAAATGTTAATTTAATAGACAATCTCAGATTGAAATAAAGTATTATAATTAAGATTGCTCACTTATTGAACGAACGTGGAACGTGAATGAGCCTTTTACACTAGACACGGATTTATGTTATTTGTAAATAAGAACATTATTTGTTACATACAATGCTCTACCGGTAGGTCGTTAGCACGCTTAGGCACTAACCATCTGTTCATATCGATATTTAGTCCGCGTATAAATGAATATGCACTCCAAGACTATTTCTACGAACTATCAGATGAAATGGGGCTATGCAAAGTCTGTGTTTGTATGCTCAACACCAGGTCCACATAACCACGTGGTGTTGAACAGTTACAAGAGTCGTCGAGGTTTGTTTAACAAGTGATGTAACGTCGCCACGCCCAAGCGCGCGAGCTTGGCACGCACGTCCGTACCTCAATGACGTAATCTTTGTCACTCCTACCGTACCTACTGGATTAATTGTACAAGCTGTTTATGATAACATTCACAAAATACAAAAGCTGCAATCAACAAATCAGACTTCACTCAGACTGAGTCTAAAACTAAACGTGAAAGCTATTGAACGGATTTTTATCATATAGTTTTGGCCGGAGTAAGTCACAAAGAAAGTATAGGTACCTATATAGTTTATTAAGGTTCTTTCTAAATATACTAAAATATAACGATGACTGTTGAACAAGTAATATGCTTTGCTGGCTGAACGAAGACGGGAGAGGTCGTTCGTAACTTTTAATTTGATGGTCGTTCGATAGATGACTGGACGATAAGTCGACCGGTCAACTACCGCAATGATATCTCACTGAACAATTAACAACTGCGAATAAAATACTATAGTGTACTGACTAGATACACGTGATCATTCAATCGTTTTTGCCATTACAAATTTTGTCTAAGACGTAAGCTCAAACTGAAAATCAATGACAGAATCTTGTCTGTGATAGATTAATATTATTAAGGTTCCTTATAAAAGTAGCTTAATCTATTGATAAAATAAATCTATGTCTATATGTAAGTTTATAATTTCCGTTTCAGGAGCAGGAACATCTCAAGCCGCCTATAGTTGGGGGTCTGGCGAACGCAGAGCTGTATTGCCTTGCGCTCGCCAACATGTACTCGGACCCCAACTACCACAGCCTCAGCCACTGGAACATCCTACAGACGCTCACGAGGAAGGGCGTACCGGTGGCCGACCCAGCTGACTGTGCGCTCACAGAGACCGTCCTCATACAGACCAACCCTTTGAAGATGGTGAGTTTGCTCGAATAACTAGTTCATTCAACATTTTTATGGAAAGCAGGAGGCAAACGTTTAAATGGTTCACGAGAGATTAACTGAACGACGTTTACATCCGCAACAAGCAAATAAATTATTCTAGATGTGATAACTGCCTTTATTTTGGGCAGATTAAAAGGAAAACATAAAAATGGAAAAGAAGGGGTTTGAAATTTGGTCTCCATCACCGCACTCATCATGAAACATGAACACATAAACATAGAAAGTTTCACATTTTATCAACTGGTTAAACAGAGATGGCAAGTTTTGTAACTATCACCGACATAAAGCTTAGCAAGTAATTTGTTAACTAACTCGTGTTTGGCCTATATTTAGTCTTTGTTAACTTTATTATATGCAGATACACAGGCTTTTGTTATTGCATCAGCATTGCTTTCGATAAACATTCAATAAATCTAAATAAAAATTAAAACGCGTCAGCTATTACTATGCTGAGTTATACAAAAATTGTATAATGACCTTTCATTGAGTTTTCTATTATATTTACTTCGCAGTTTCATTTCATCTCTGTGAATGGTATTTGTTTACAACTCGATTAAATACTTCCGTAAATTTCTAACAGATTACGATATATAGGATATTTCCGTTTAAAGACTTCACTTTCTGATTTTTTGTTATAATTTTTATAACAAACATTAATTTCCTAAATTTTGTTCCCACTCTGTAAAGATAACCTGAGGTGTTTGTGAACTATTGTAACATTAAAATATTAAAAGCAATCTTATTCAAGTTATTCTAGATGAGCGCGCAGACGCCTCCCACATGCACAAATAACACTAAAACTAGGTACCGCTACCGCAGTGGGCAGAGAACTATAATGACAGGTCTCTGTCGGCTCGTTAACTTGCCTCGGGCTGAGTCATTAAAGATATTATGAAACGCTTTTCTTAGTGTTGGAATGCTTATACAAAATATTTGTTGTTTAATAAGATCAAATATTTCTTGTAATTGTGAGAATAAAATAAAATAGAAATAACTACTCTTATAGTTTACGACCACTTTAAAGGCGGAACCGCTTAGCGCGGTATGTGATGAACGGGTTAAAAATGTGCTTTCCACTGTTCGCCATTTCTTTTATATCCACAGACGTCGAAATTTTCTGGACTTGACTACCATGTCATTGCAATCGGTGTTATCCTAAGTCCTATCGCATATTCCAAGGTTTCTCTATAATAAGCTTTTTACGATATCGGGAAAGGGAGATAATGTTTTCTACAAAGGTAATTTGAACAGAAATGGACAGGATACGTACAAATTCTTATCTAACATGCAAATTATAATTATTTACAAAATTGAATTATTCGAATTTTTTTTCTAAAAGGGGCTATTTTATTTTGTAATTTCCTCAGGGACTGCTAACGAGATATCCCTATTTATCAAACAATCACCTTCAATAATTTAAGTGAAAAGCACGTTCTGAATAAATGTTTACTTGAAATTTATTTGTTTTTGATCTTAAACACACTCCTTGATAATGAAATATTTTGTTATTAAGGATATATTTTGCAGGATTCCATTTTCACACAATTACTACCGCTACAAAATACCGTTAAGTCAATTGTAGAAAGCTTTAAGCAACAATTTGTACGTTAAATATGTATTTAAATGTACTAAAAGTATCTATAAACATATTGTTAACGATACAAAAAGCCTTAAGTAAAATGTCTTACGTGAAATTATATGTAATGAAAATCTAAAGGTATATGGTAGGTCTATATGTAGTTACGTATTCTCTGTAGCGCACGGTGCGAACCGAACTAACTGGTGTGGGCAAAGCCTTATAAGGCGAGCGAAAAGCTGTACCGTTTGAATCAATCCGTCTTTATTGACTCGATTTAATGTGACAACTAATGTTTCATGTCTGTATCTTTATAAAGTAACATTATCTTCCAGAATTAATTTCAATCAATAAAAAAATTAATCTGCAATTGTTGGATGATCCTTTAGAAAAACATGACAGTGCTACCGTTCATTAATCGAATTTTAAAACGCAGTGAAGTATTTTTGTCACGTTTGTAATTTAATTAAACAACGTCTCTTTTGCCTCGCATTAAAAAAAAATAATGTACCTTGGAATCAACAAGAATAAGCTACCCCTTCCTGAAAGGCCGGCTGTGCATCTGTAGTTCTTCTGGCGTTGTGGATGGTCATGGGCTTCATTGCCCTTTCGTTCACCGATCATCGGTGATGAACTACAACACAGATCATACTATTAGGCGACCCGCTTTTTCATTCGTCGTTCGTACTATTAGACGTTCGTTTGCCTCCTTATCCATATGTAATGTTAATGAGAATTACATTTATGTTTCCAGAGTGCGCATATGTGTGTGATGGAAGCGCTGATGGTGCTGTACGCGCGCGAGGTGGTGACGGCAGACCGGGTGGCGGCCGCAGTGCAGAGGTTCGGCCTCGCACAGCAATCCGCTATCACCAGCCACGAGGACGGCCTGTTAACGTGGATCAATGCGGCGTGCGCAGCGCTCAACATCGCTGAGGTATTGCCACTTCCAGCAGCTTTAAGAACTACATCAAAACATTATCCGGAGATAACAGAGGTTTAAGAGTAACCGTAATTGGTTATGACATTAGATAATAAAAAAATATGAGTGATATCAATTTTTAATTCACACTTAATCGCATTAATAATAATAATAAACTCATTTAATCCATTCAGAAGGCAAACATTGTACACTTAATTACAAAGTTCATAAAATAACAAATAGATAAAAAGCATACATGCACATAGTGAAAATTTAAAAATAATGAATAAGCCAATGTTTCTACAAAGTCTGCAATGCTGAATGGATAAGGCCTTTACTCAGCTATGTGCTTATTACTTTGTAGAAATAAGTGCTGATATTCTGCAAAAGCCTTTGCGTAAGTGCGTTAGTTGCAGCTGTAAATAAATAAATAATCAACTATGTGTCGTATATATTAATAAAGTGGAAAAAATTCTACAATTCGAGCCCAAAAAATAAATAAATAAGTTAATAAAATTGTCATTTTATTTGGAAAGGGGGAAAATGAGAAATCTTCCAATGGTTGCCCAAAGACAACGAGGAGTATGTCTGATTAACGCATTCACATCTTTTTTTGAATTTTCATCAAAAACAACAATTTGTATTTTGAATGTGATTTTTCTGCGCACGTTCTTAATAGGTGGCGGGATGTTGTTCCAACATTTTGCTGCCGCATATCGGGAGCTACCACGGAACGCGGCGGACTGCCGTTGAGTGCACAATTGTGGAAGTCGTCGCCTCAGTTCTGAGCTCCTGCACTTTGTCCAAATCAGTTTATTACTGTATAACTATACTATAAAACTATAACTATAAAGCTCTACATTTACTAACCACGAACTATATCTTATGTGGTCTTATGTCTACCTTTTGTCCTCCTCCTTCTCAGCCTATGATCGTCCACTTACTTAGGTCTCCCCCATTAATCGCATCATTGGTGGGAAAATGTGCCATAGTCGCCACGTTTTGCAGGCGGGTTGGCGATATCGCAGTTAATTCCACCGTACGTAAAATTCAGTTCAGATTTCAAGTTATCATGTCTTCAACGGATTACAAAAAAAAGTTTAATATAAGGTTGTATTATTGTTCATGGGGTATATATATTTTGGTTTTAATTATTTAGTTTTCTTAGAACATATATTATTTAAAATTAACAAAGGTAAATCTTCCTTTGTTGATTTTTTTTTGTTCATTTCAGGACGAATCTTCGAGTAAAGTGCCCGCTTTGCGATCATTACAAGAGGCGTGCGACGGCGCGGCGCTCGCTGCGCTGATCTCCTTCTACTGCCCGGAGGCGCTGCCGCGGTCCTCAGTGCGCGTGGGCCGCATGGCCTCCATACACGACTGTCTGCACAACCTCATGCTGGTGCGCGACTTCTGCCGCGAGCGCCTGCCCCATGACGTGTTCCATATGATGCCCGAAGACGTCGCTTATATGCGCGGGTCAGTTTTCCCACGCGATTTAGGAAAATCTGACTGACTGTTTAATTATATTCATGTATCACATCATCATATTACCTATAGCACTCTGGGGAGATTTGAATGTAATGACGCCTCACTCTTTAAAATTTGGTAAAACCGTTTATACTACAGGAGGTCACAAAGGAACAGCCATACATACATACACCTGAAAAACATAACCTTCTAGGTCAAAACATTCTAGGTCAGTCTGAGAGGGAGACGAAAAAGAACTACTGTACTGAAATACTATATAACATTGTAATTGAGTCCATGATCTAGGTTCCAGATAACTTTTATAGTTTTGTAAATTTTTGAATGCATCTGCGGTCCCTCTGGTTTTGCGGATGTTCGTGGGCGGCGGTGTTCGCACTTTTAGACGACTCTTTGCTCGTTTGCTCCCTTCTTCCATAAAAAAAATAATGCTCATCAATCTATTTTCAGATCAATGCGTCAAAACTTAGTAGCGATGCTCGCTGATCTCTTTAATTTGCTGGAAGTGCATCCTGTGAAGTCTGTCAAATATCCTGGAATAGGTAAGTAACGATTTGTACTAGCTATTCCTAACATAACATTTTATTTACTGATGTTGCATGCACTAGAACTCTAATGGGAGTATGTGGTCATAATATCAAAGGTCCAATGCCCACTAATTTTGTTTATATATCCTTATAAATAAAAGTGAATAATCGTTGGGTGGTCCGAAACGCTTTTTGTAACGCAGATGTACACATTAGGCAAATCCGGGCTTTGTGGTATACATATTTTATAGGAAGGTTTTGAATGTACGCAATACTTTTATTTGCAGTACGAACGTATTATACTTTAAACAATAATTATTACTAAGTTGATTTTTTTTAAGTTAATTGAATGTTCCGAGGTAAGTCGTTTTAAGATATTACGAATGATGTAAGAATTTCGCTTTGCTGAATACCGTTCTCATTCTATATCAGGTCACCCTGTCTTTCAAATATCCTTAATCACTTTGATAATTCATTCACATTAATGTTGATGTCAGTAATATTTCTGTAATATAGCTAAGTACGAAATTAAATGTTTGGTTCTAGATAGTGCACTGACAAGTTGTCCATACTTTCTAAATTGTATTCATGAATCGGTATGCGCTTCGACATCTAACATTCAGTCGCTAGTTACTCGCATTGGAACGCGGCTCTGAATGTATATAACGCTGTGCGCGGGCGCGTCGGTAAGTGAAGGCAGGGTGACTGCGTGTCGGCGTTCGTCCGCACGTGCGCGCGTGCGTACGCCGCGTACGTGCGTACGCCGCGTACGTGCGTGCGTGCGGCTGAGCGTGCGTGTGCGCGTGTCCGCAGCGCGGGCGGACTGCAACGCGCACGGCGTGCGCCACAAGCGCTGCCTGCCGCCGCCGCCGCCGACGCCCATCCCGGACCTGCGCGCCGACGCCCACGCGCACGCGGCCCACACGCCCCTGCCAGGTACCGAGTGTCGTGCTGTGTGTCTCGCCCCCGTGCCGTGCCACCACACCACACACCACGCGGGAACCCACCACAAGTCACCACTACAAATGACAACATACAGTCTTATTTTAAAAACAAATTTGATTCGAATAGTATTACTAAAAACAGTAATCAATATCAGATTACTGATATTGATTATCATAACATTTTAACAACCATCTTTTTAAGAATTTTGAACAAAGTGTAAAAACGACAAATGGAAGGTATAAAGTATTTGTGAGTCTAAAATTAAAATTAAAAAAAAATACAATTTTAAACTAAAATTACCAACTACGCCAAAAAGTACAAATGGTTGTCTCTCAATTGAAATTACAGGTCAGTTGGCACGCCGAGGGTTTGTTTGTATGTTTTAAAATTTTTATGCTTTCTGCTTGGAATTAGCCGATTAGCATCAACATTTTACTTTTCCTATGCATTTATAACGTCTGTAACAATGTCACAAATACGACTACGCTTCGCTTTATTCTACACTTCATTAACGCTTACTCGTCTCCTGCGCCGCTGTGCATGTGTAACGGCTTCCTTCTTTAATATTTAATTTAAATTTATCATCAGACGAGGCATATTGGAGTTCTGACATTATGTCCTCAGGACTCCCAGGAACTTGTCAATTTGTATGTGTTTATATCATTATAGTTTTGTACATAATACGCAAAAAATATTTCATATTGAATATGGAGTCTATTTTATGCAAAATCATTAACAATATTTTGATTCATATTGTTTAATTTTATGACCATACCTTTTACCATATTGTATCAATTTTTTAAAGTATTTATTGCTACCATCTTTTAATGTTTTTTCTTAAATTATGACTATATAGAATTGTTTCATACATTAAAACAGAAAAATTTTAGCATCCCTTAATATGTATTTAGAGAAATGATAAAACATAAAACATTAGATATATTTTTAAACTAAGTTATCAGTCAGAAGTATATATATTTATAAACATTGATCATACTAGTGTAGTTACATTATGTATCACATATATTGAACCTTATGCTGCAGTTGCTAGAGTTGAGTTTACAGTGCCGCGGAACATGCTTAAACGCACGTTTTTAATACAAATGATTTTATTTCACATCACATTATTTAATTTTATTGGCTATATTGCCAAAACATATCTGTAATCATCTTTAAATTGATAATTACGCTACTTAGTATTATTCCAAACGTTACATTAAACAAAGTATTTACGAAGTAAAAGAATTTATTAAACACGCTTCACTCGCTCTAAACATATATTTATCATTAGCGAAGGGTATTTGCAGGCGCAATTGATTTTGGTAAACGTGATTGCATTAGTGTGTAATGTACAATAGTTGTTTCATCCAAATTTAGCTTACGTTTTTTTAATGAAATGATGAGAGATGAAAGCGATGCTTCAGCCTAGATTACTGTATTAAAAGTATTCTTCCGGTAATAAGAAATTTGACGATATTTTTATTGTACAACAGTGACGATAATTATTTAGTTTCAGGCATTGTTTTATTGATTTTGATTTAAATCGTATTTAGTATTGTGAAATTACGTTAATTTATTGATATTGTGTATAATCGAAAGCAGTCGAAACGAAAGTATCAAGAGCACTAGTCTGAGTACACTCGTCACACAAGAATAGGTTCGGTGACATCTCTTATGCAATATATTCCCAATATAAACCCAATCATTACAAGAAATCTATTCAAAATCATACTATTTTCTGTTTGTTTCGATTATTTATTGGTTTCTATTTTAAAATCTTAGAATTTAAGCCCAGCAGTTTTAGTATTTTAGCAGAGTTATAAGCTACTTTAATTCAATTTTGAGCTTTATCTTAATACGTTGTATCTGCAGTGTCGAGGTCGCCGTCGGCGAGCGGCGTGCGGGGTCGCGCGGCGGGCCGCTCGGCGTGCTCGACGCCCGAGCGGCGCAGCATGAGCCCGCAACGCGACGAGTTCGTCGTGCACAGAGGCAGGGCCATCACCACGCTCTCTGCGCTCGTACGACGTGAAGAGGAAAACGGTAATTTGCAACCAACATAACCAGAAAGTTTGCCTTCTAGGAAGTGTGCGGACAAATTACACAATTTTCTTATTTTAATTTTACCATCGGATGTTTAAATATACTTTTGGCTTTTTTGAACATTCGCCATTTACAGCAGCTAAATCAGCTTGACTATAATCCATCCAGTATTCATAATTCAAAAACATATTATAATAGTCCTTGTACACACTTACGTCATATTAATATAAAATATGAAAAAATAAAAAACTCTAAACGATATTTTTTCCTAACTTACTGACGTCCGGTCCGTACTGAAGCAAGGCCAAATTGGCCTCCAAAAAGCTTGGTGTTCTCGGGAGAGCGAAGCAGTATTTCACGCCGGCCCACCGCTAACAGCTGTATAAGGCGCAGGCTCGGCCTCATATGGAATACTGCTCGCAACTCTGGGCTGGTGCTCCCAAACACCAGCTTCTTCCATTTGACCGTGTACAACGACGTGCGACTCGAATCGTCAACGACCTTGGTCTTACTAATCGGCTTGACTCACTGGTCTTGCGAAGGGACGTCAGTTCTCTGCATTTTTTACCGCTTCTACCATGGGGAGTGTTTCGAAGAATTGTTTGGAACAATTCCTGCCGCTGAGTTTTGTCATAGCACAACTCGACAGAACGCTAAATACCATCCACACTATCATGATGGTTAGGATTCCACTACGGCTCGGTTTTAACGAAATTTTCTGCCTCGTACAGCTGCGTTGTGGAATGATCTGTCCTCGGCGGTATTTCCAATCCAACGACTTCGTCCTTCAAGAAAAGAGCGTACTTCTTTCTAAAAGGCCGGCACCGCATCTGCGGTTCCTCTGATGTTGCGGATGTTCATGGGGGGCGGTGATCGTCTTTTAGGCGACTTGTTGCTCGTTTATCCCTTCTTCTACATAAAAAAAAACATTATAATAATAATTGGGTTCATTGGTTTTTTAATCAAATATTGCTTGGTTATTTATGTATAATTTAATTTGAATGTGTGTAGCGTTCGGGCAGTATGCTGCGAGTGGCGTGGCGGCGGGACGGCCGTCGTCACGCGGGCCGCGGGAGTCGTTCGCGGGGCGGCGGTCGCGGCGCTCCTCCATCTCGGACGACAGCCAGCTCACGGTGGAGAACTTCGGCGGCTCGCAGGACCGCCTGCACTTCGCCGGACGCAATCCGGAGAAGGAGCTGGCCACCGTCGCATCCGTCGCCGCCATGACGCACCAGCGCAAGATATCGGCGCCCGCCGGTAACATATAAAGTTTTCTTTCTGACTTCCCTCACTCGATTCGACCTACTCGTATACAATAGCTCGACCACTACATATGAGTTCATTGTAGGTAATATTTTATGATTCTACAGTTTGTACAATCTTTGATGGCCTGGATCTAGTCAGCTTCTGCGTATTCGAATACATTTAATATTTACACGAAATAATTATATTCTAAAGATGTTTAATTATCATAACTTCCTTTTTGCCATGGAAATCATATTATTATCTTTGTGCTTTGTACGTAACGTGATGTTGTCGAAGTCTTGTTTACAATTTCTAGTCATATTTTAAGGCATATTTCTGGAAGTCCTAAGGATTCGGATTTTAAAAACTTTGGAAGATGTCTCATAAAAAAGAGATAGAAATAACTTAATGTCACTTGACTTTATTTACGCTCAATTCCAGGTCCTTTGGACTACAACCCTCCGCTCCGATCGTCGAGACAAGACATCCGAGGCTCCATACAGTTCTTCCACGAGGACTATCAGAACGGTCAAGAGGAGCGTTCTAAGATGGAGCGACAGCACTCACAGCCGCAGACCACAGAGCAGCAGTACTACCCGATGAGGAGGCAGCTCAGCAGTGATACCATAACCCTGAACCAGACCCACGGGATGAGCTATAAAGGTGGGGGGGACGGGTACTACCTCAACGACAGGGATTCGACCGACGGGGATGGAACCAAAACTAGCTTTGCGGACCTCAACAAAATTAGGAGCAACGGTGACCAGCAAGGTTTGTGTGATCGACTTGGTGGATGTTAATGGGTTTTGGTAACAAAAAGAAATTGTAATGAAAGGGCAATTGTCACAGATGTTCAAAATTTTAACGTTAATTCAAATACAGGCTTAGAATATACAAAATGAAAAACATGTATCCTTTAATGTTATGGCGGGTGAATCTTTTAAATGTATCTCCGTATGGGGTCCGTTCTCAATACGTAATAATGAAGCTCTTTCAGTTCGCATTAGGCTATTACTTTTCTGTTTGTGGCGTTGGGCTCGACTGCTTTTGTTTTTGTTTAAGGGTGTTTGTACTTTAACGTGCATTTAAGATTGCTCTCAATGAACTGCGATGGAAGTGTCTTTGTATGATTATCACTTCAATATGAATATTATTGCAATGATTTTAAAATTATTTTTCACTACAATACATATGATGGCTGCTGGTGTGGTATTGATGTTACAATATGATTAATATCTTATACAATCTGTTTTAATACGAGTATTTGTAGTGATACGCTTCATAGAAAAATTAACAAACGTGCTTTTTGTGCTTTCAACTGAGACCACATATTCCCAGAAGAGAAAAATCATGTCATAAATCATCCAGCACAGTTCATTCCATCCACACGAGTAAGTTAAACTCCGATGGTGATTAACACTGGGGTTGTGGTCATCAGGGTTGGTGACGATGAAGACGGAAGGTGAGCCGGAGCGGCGCAAGACGACCACGTTCTCGACGCCGCCGCCCAACACCACCACGTGGCAGCAGCATTTCATGCAGCAGGAGCATCAGCCTAGTCAGTTTTCATTTGTGTGTCATATGTAACTCATAGGGATTTCATTTGTATACTGGTCATACGCGTTATTTTGGATACTATTTTTTATTTCCTATGGTCTTGGTTGTTAATCAAAGCCCAACTTTATAAAATTTTCCATTTATTCTTTTGTTTGTGTCTATGAATGTTGAGTATGTCAACTGCTTTATTGGTTCTCATTGGTATACTGATCACATGCTCTATTTTCTTACTAATTTATCTTTGTTTACCGCAGTGAATGTTGGGTTCCTCAAATAGTTTTAATATTTTTGACGATTTGGACCTATCCTAAGTTAAGGGAACCACAGTACTCATCAATATGCACAACGATCAGAAGATCTGTAAGCCAATACGATGGCAGCGTTTGTTGAAGTGAGAGGGAGTTATTAGAAAACAGGGACAGTACGTGGAGAGAACAAAAGTGGAACAATTTGAGGAAAAAATGAAGATTTCTTTTATTGGGTTACTGGTTACTGGATATTTTCAAAAATATATATGTATTTTTTTCATTTTCGAAAATATGATTATGTTTGTTATGTGTTGAGCTCATTGTAAGGATTAAATTGATTTATAATTATTAGAAAATTTCATATTGTTTCAATAAAAATTTATCGTCTATAAAATATCTTCATATGCATAGTTCTAAAGAATGTTTAATATATTATCATTGTACACATTAAAGATGGGGATGAGGTGTTGGATGAGGCGACGTCGCCGAACGGCGGGCAGGCGATGGCCGCGCAGCTCAACAACATCCGGCTAAAGCTGGAGGAGAAGCGGCGCCGCATCGAGCAGGAGAAGCGGCGCATGGAGGTGGCCGTCACGCGCCGCAGCCAGCAGCTCGGACAGCAGGCCTTCCTGCAGGCCGTCACCAGGGTACGTACCCGCACGCACACACGCACCATGGTGTGGGGTCTATCTACACTGTGTCCTCCTGCAGGATGCAGCCATTGAAGAACAAACAATCTACACATCTATATATTTGAATTTATCATAAGTAAAAAATATATATAATCTCAAACATTAACTTGATCTATCCCTTAAAACAAACACAGACAAACTGCAATAAAATAAATAAATATGAAACTTTTCTGGGAAAAGTAATTTTTAATTCGTGTCTGGACACGAATTAAAAATTACTATGGAAGTAAATTTACTGATGTGGGTTGTGAGTTGAGTGTCGTAGAGAGAATGTTGTACTTTGTCGAAAAAATTGCTTGGGTTTACACGGCACAAAGTATTATCAATATATATATATATATATA